>BPLS01027566.1:104595-117167 GCA_019656275.1 Rhododendron kiyosumense
GTTCCCCAGTGACCCAACTCAAAATCACTAAACTATTATGTTCCAAAATATCTCAATTACTTGGCCTTAAATCCCAAATCAACTAAAATTAACCAAATTTCCTTGAATAACTTACCCAAATTCATCAAAATGAATGAATGTAGAACAAAAATTCAATGAAGTCTCAACAATAGAAACATTAGCCACGTACATGTATTCAACGAGTATCCCAAGCCATATATCACGAAATTTCTTTCATCAGTTTACTAAATGCAAAGAGATAACCAAACTTGATATAGACTTAAGCCCATATAAATTACTTCCATTTCCTCAAACACAGTGCGCCTAAACTGGCTAATATCCTCGTATCACTTAAATTCATGATTTTGATCACTAAGAAGGCGAACCCACTACTACTGAAGACCAAATAAGCCAAAGCAGTAAAATATCAACCCTAACCATGAATAACTACAAAATCCCTCACAAAAATCATGTATAGAACACAATTCCAAACATATAAATTAGGGCTTGGCTCATAATTTGATTACCCTACTAAAAACTCGAATTAAGTCTACACCAAGGCATATACACACTCATTTTTAATCATTGAGCATAAATCCTACCTCAAAGAGGAAAATTCCTAGATCAAGACTCAATTCTTCCAAAACCCCCAACAAGCCCGGCACACAAGGCACCGCAAATTTCTTTGAGCAAATTTGCCAAACTCTTTTAGAAAAATCATAACCCTTTCATCTTATACCCAAAAATATTGAAACCAACACCAAACATTGCACCACTACAAGCACTACACTCAATAAAGATTCCAGGTTCAGAAAAGAGATGAGTTTAACCCAACAATCTAAAGAAAAACATATTCGCAACCATTTTCGCGCCAGTCAACCAACCCTGCTTTAGAAATTCACAAAAAATTGTATACTTAACCAAATTACTTGATTCCAACGCCAATCTCTTCTTAACTTAGATACGCAGCTCCTGTAAAAAACCCAAAGCCACCCAACTTGTTCATCAAGCCCAGAAAGGTAAAAGAAGACAGCCACGCACAGATTCGCACATCCAGGAAAGAGCCGGTATTCAAAAATTCATAACTAATCGTGTGATTATCGGTTTTTCATGATCTTGGTACTAAAATCTTTGTATTGAAACGTACTTTAACTGTTATGGAGACACCAAAAATTGATTCCTAGCAGAAGGGCTTCCAAAAGACAGATTACCAGAGCCCATGAAATTTTCAGCATATACCAGATTTATTCAAGACTCAAAATAGATGATCAAACTTGGTTCTTGTACATCAAACTAACACTTAAACATGTAAAGAAGGCAGGAGATCCCTACCTCGAAGGTTAGAAGCAAGCCCGAGCATGGAGGAAACTTCGAAGTACTCTGATCATGAATTTTCTTGGATGGATAGGAAGCTCTCGTCGCGTAGAACAACTTTTGTACTTGGGATTTTTCAAAAATCTCACTCGAAGTAGATGAAATCAAAGAGAGAAGGTGAGAGAGGTGAGAGCCGAGAGTGAGAGAGACGCCGGACAAGAAAAAGAAAAGGGAAAGTAATTTCCTGCCCCATTTTTTTTGACTTATATAGCACAAATAACACTTACACCCTTTCACTCCTATTGCGTTACGTCAACTCCCGCAACTTACAAGTCATCTCACGTTGACCCAACTCATATCTACATCATTATCCATACTTTGATAATCCAAATACATATTAAACATTAAAAATTTGAGAAAATAATTAAGGGTCTCCACATAGAAATTACTTCTTTCTTTTAGAGGCTGAGCATGCCTTTCATTTTCCTTTTCGATGAGAGAACGCAACTCAGCCGGGATGCTCCCGTCAACACAGTTTATATAGAAGTCAGCAAAGTAGTCAAAAGTAGGATCATTCATTTCATAAAACCCAGACGGGTTGCCAAGTACAGTTGACTCAAACTCGAAGTAAAAGCTACGACGGGGAGGGCCAAGAGGCACAAGCTCAGACTCTGAGCTAGACCTAGACTCGACAGACTCCGTGTCAGATTCAGATGTATCATTAATGCATGTTAAACGTGGAGTACAAATGCAGTTATTGATCCTACCAGTTGCTTTCACAATGAGGGAGGTTGGATCCTTGAGAATGTCCGGTGAGTCGGGCCTGAGTATCAGCACTTCGGCCTCTTCTTCCTTGCCAACCAAACCTACTTGGAAAAATAGCAACTCCAAGCACCCTTGATCAAATGTCTTCACCCAGTCAACCCTTTCCTTAATCTTAGCTAGCAGTTTCTTGAATTCTTCCTTAGCTAGCTCCTCCTTAGCTATTTCATCCTCATCATGAGACCAAGTGTCTGCAGCGAAAATCTCAACGCCCGGTAGCCAAGTGCACGTCTTCGGATCCCAGAATGGCTCGATTTGACCCAGATAAGTGGTACCACCTCCCTCACGGACAAAGTAGCTGTCAGGATTACCATAAAGGGTTTGAGGTTTTCCTACGTCTTTCCTCTTTTTGGCGTCTTTGGCAGGGGGTACGTATCCCAAACCAATGCGGCCTTCGGTAAAAGGAAAGATGGGGAACTCAGTGATCCCCTGCTGGTTGATCTCGAGTCCTAAACTAGGCATGAATGACATCTTCCTCATGATTTCGAGGGCAGCTGAGCTGATGAAGAAGTCGTCATCCATGGCAATGGAAAGGACTGAGCCAGATGTGTCAAAAGCGAATCCTCCAAAGTCTGAATCCTCTTCTCCGTGCATTATTCCCAGAACAGGTGTCCCATCGTCCTTGAGCGGGCGGATCCCAGAGTCTCCGCAGATGGTCAAGGTCCCAGTAGGAAGCCCTAGCATGACTTTCTGGTGTAGAGTCGAGGGCATAGCCATGATGTCCGACTTATGCAACCAAGGCCTGCCCAGCAACAGATTGAAGGTAGTACGGATATCAACCATGTGAAACTCTATACCCATCTCAAAGCCCTTAATATCAAGCTTGAGCATTAAGGTCCCCTTTACCACGCGACGCATATTGTCATAGGCCTTGACCGCCAAGTTGAAAGGTGTGAGATCATTCTTGGTGAGCCCCAAGCGGTAAGCGACCCCTCATCAGGCAGACATTGATTGCAGACCCGTTGTCGATCAGCGCGGTCGGCACCCAGTGTCCTCTACATTTGAGGGTGATGTGCAGCGAGGGGTTGTGAGCGGTCCCATTGACAGGTAGATCCTTTTCAGTGAAGGTGACAGAGTGTTTGGAGAGCAAAGGCAAAACCAGGGCAATCATGGCTTCGGGGGTGATGTCTGTTGGCACGGTGAGTCGGGCTACCGCTGCAGACAATCTGTCGCGATGCTCCTTTGATGACGATATCAAACCCCAAACAGAGAGAGCGGCAGGGATCCTCTCGAGTTGCTTCTGAATGGCATCTTCTTTTGGTACCTCACTAGGAATAACTGGCACATTCCTTGGAGCCGATGGAGTGGTAAATTTCTGAGCCAAAAGATTGGATGAGCTTCTAGCTGACAGGTTTGGTGGTTGAAAGACTCGGCCACTCCTCGTGACATTCGTGATGTCCCACCAAGAAGATGTATCAATGGAATCCCAGAAATCTAAGGGTACTTCCTCCAGCTTGCACTTCCCTTTGTCGACTGATGCAACTGTTGCTGCCGAGTCTTGCCCCAGAGCCACATCCCATTCCAAGTCTTCCATCACCATTCCTTCTCAAAAAGCCGGATCCTGAGCAGCAGTTTCCTCAAAAGGTAACCCCGGATTAGTGACAAACGGAACATCCCAGAAGCCTCCTTCCACCAGAGCAGAATTAACGGTCCAAACCTCGTTGCCCATGTTTATGTTAATCACCTTATCGACATCCCAAAAATCAGTCGGTAATGGGCTTTTGTTAAGATCGACAATATCATCCACCTCCCACAGATCATCGGGCGGTGCATTTAAGACCATGATTGAGCAGTCATCGTTTAGGGCCATAAACGGACGCGGCATTTTAAAGGGCACAATGTTAATGGTGGGATCACTTGCATGGACAGCGTTCGAAATGGCATCTATTAGTGGCAACGCTGCCCCAAGTTGACAATTATCATCGGGAATAATCTCCCCTTGGACGTAACAACTCAAGTACTGCTCATTTATATCACCAGCGTCGATGTTCTCCATGTTGAAGTTTTGGTTCCAAACCAGCTGCGCAGTGTCGGGTTCTGGGTCTTATTCGTATTCTTTTTCCTCTTTGGGCACAACGGGTTCAGGTTGATAGAAAAGCATAAACAGTGATAGGCCATCCAGCGGATTTGCCTGCGCTGCATTCCATTTGTCTTCCCACTGATCCAACTGTGCTTTATTGACAACCGAAGCCTGAGGGAATCCCATGAGATAGCGCTCGTTCCAATCATTGGCTAACTCTTCCCATTCCCTCATCTTGTCTTCCATGTTCCAACCAACTGCTAGCATGTTAACATTGAGTTCCGCTGGGACGACCACAACTGGTTTCGGGTGATGCTCCAAGGTTATATGGTCAGTGGGGTTGAATATGGTTGAGGTGGGCTGGATTATCGTGGAGGTGAGGGTTATCTGGTTAACTTGAGGGTTGGAATTGTGGTTAGGCATAGAATTGGTGATGACATTGGGCTTAGTCGGCGGGGTTGGAAGAGTGCCATTGTCTACCAAGTCTTGTATCGCATGATGAAGACGATAGCAAGAATCAGTGTGATGATCGGGCATTTGATGATAGACGCAGAAAGCATTCGGGTTATGACTGGGAGGTGGATTTTGAGGTGGTGGAGTTGGAGTCAAGGGTCGGAGGTGACCAGACTTGACTAATCTCTCTAACACTGAGGAAAGTGGTGCCTCGAAGTTAGGGAAATTTCGGGGTTGGTTGCGGCTACGGGGTTTCTGGGGGGTTTGAACTTGGTTGATGTCGGCAATGTGGTTGGAACCCTGAGTGGCGCTGTTGCTGGCAGATGTTGCGTTGGCGTAGTTGTTACCACCAAACAGAGCAGTGCTATTTCCTGTGTAAGCGAGAGGCTTGGATTTTGAAGCTGCGGCACAAGAAGAGGACTCGGTTCTTGGCAACACATCGGTTTGGAGGGCTTCTTCAATGGCGAGGCCGGAGTCAAAGAATGTCTCGAAACTAGCTCCTTGAACTAGCACAAGGTTTTTAGCAAAGTCAGGCTGTAAGTTACGGGAGATGATACGAATCTGATCCTTCTCACTTGGTTGATCGATCATGAGAGCGGCCTTAGCCCTCCACCTTTTGATGAAGTCTGCAAATGACTCTTTAGCATTCATCTTGGTTGACTCGAGCTCTCGAGTGGTCATTTTGAGCTGAGTGTTGTAACTGTATTGAGCATTGAAAGTCGCACCAATGTCCTCCCATGTTCGGCGCTTGGAAATGTCGAGAGACAAGAACCATTGGAAAGCAAGACTTGCAAGGGTCTGTGGGAATAGCTGAGCCATGGCTTCCTCTTAAACTCCATGTAATTTCATAGCTCCATGATAAGCCAGCAATTGAGTTTTGGGATCTCCTGTCCCATCGAACTTCGCAAAGTCCGGCATTTTGAATCTCTCAGGCAGCCTGGCATTTGGAAATGGGTAGAAACAGTCCATGTCTAAACCTCTGGCACCAATCTTTTTAGCTTTGGAAACCGCTTATTCAAGTTTTGCCATCTTGGCGATTAGCGCAGCCATTCCCCGGATTTGGAGCAGAAACCTCAGTTAAAGGGAGCTCTTCGGCCTTGGGTTGGCGCTCGTTCTTTTCACCCCCCCCCCCCCCCCCCGCGAGGAGTCGTTCTTTAATCAACTCGCGGAGAGTGGCCATGGAAGTATCAGCCTAGTCAGCCCTTTGCTGTATGATGGCCAGGTTATGCTGGAGATCTGCCAAGACAGTAGCAAGGTTTGGAGGTAGGACATCTGCCATGTCTAGAGCTTCTGACTTGACCAACTTTGGTGATGCGGGTGGGGACGAAGTGGACGGAGGTGATTCATGTGGAGTTGTTGGAGGTGAATCTTCCGTTGACAAAATGCAGGCCAGAGCTTCCGTTGTGACTGGCTGAAAAGCAAGCAGCCAACCAAGTCCTCAAGTAGCCCCAGTGGACGTTCCCAAGTAGGTTTGGCTCTTGATTTCGGAGTTTCCCATGACTGGCAGCTTTAAACAACAAAGTATAAGGGCTCAGTGACAGCCTGCAGCAGCTTTATTTGAAAGAACTTGAAAAGAATGGAAAAATGAACATGTCAATGTTGTCGGTGTCCTCTTAGACTCTAGAACTAGAGAGAGACCATCTTATGACATTCGGACGCTGCCATAGAATCCTCGGATTTTCTTTCGATAATGTATCCTTGATTGAATCGACCGACACTAAGAGATGTCAAAACAACCTAAGCCTTTGATTATTCCTTTTTTGAAGTTCCAATGTTTGAATTTGGAACAACTCGGTGTAGATGGCGTGATATCGTGACCGAAGTGGCGTAAGCAGCACTGTGCTGGAGCCTGAGTGGTGTAAGTGATTGGCATTTTTAACCTGAGTGGTGAAAGCATCACGACATTCCCTCCGTTGTTCCTAGTTTTCTGTTTGAAACCTCGATTGGGCATTTAGACAGAGGTTTAGAAAGTTTTGATTTCCAAACTTGTAAATTTGATAACGCGCAACATCGAGATGCGCGACTCATCATCGGTTCATGGCAACGCCCTAATAGACATAAGACAGCCTTGACAAAAGACAACCTAAAAGCTACCCAAGCATGCGCCTACGCGGAACGGTATGTATGTACAAGCATGCGATATGGAAAGCAGTAACACATAAACAGTATATTGGGTTAGATGCAAGTAATCCTACCCCGCAAGTTCCTGTCCTAGGCTGAAAGGTTCTAGTGTTTCGTACGCATGAAGAGGCCGGTTTTGGTTTAAAGGGGTTCCTCTGACTAGAGCTGTGGTATACCTCCCACTGTAACGTGTGTAGCAAAGCAATGGTCGAACGGTATTACGACTCATCATCGTCCAAGGTAGATGGGCGTTCAAGGATCCCGGACTCCAGTAAACTGTGCCGGTTACCCAAAATACCTCAACGGGGCTGACCAACATCGTTGCAAATGAAGAATGCCGCAAAATGAATAAATGAGAGAGAAACGCAACGTTTTGAGAAATGCCTTTTGAAGCTTGGCTCACTTTTATTAATCAATACTCGGAGAAAAACTACATAAGTGAACAATAGTAAAAACCCCAATTCGGGTTGGTCGGATGCTGAGATCCTATTACGTTACCATTTCGTTCTTCAGCAGTGCGGAGTGTACTATTTTGACAGACTTTTGAAAAAAAATTCATTTATGTATTAATTCCCAAATATCAACTAATGCCATGAGTCCCCAGCGGAGTTGCCATTGTGGGCACGTGACCCAGGAAATTCTACGGAAAAATTTGGGTGCGGCCCCTTTTACTTAGAAATGTGCAGCCAAACACTTCGATTTAGAGTTGCCACTCGGGTTTTATCGGTGAAACACCCAAGGAACCGAACTTGAAACACTTGCTGTGTGTTTGATTTTGAAAAAAGCGTCGACTGGTTTGTCGTCACCTTCGATATCTGAGGTTCGGGAGCCAGGTTACGAAAGGGGAAGGGTTTTATGGCACCCCTCTCACCCAATCCGGAGATCGGTCTCTACTCGGGCATTTTGTAAAAACGTTTGCATTTTTTCTCTATTTAGTCATTTTTTAGCCAATTAGGGCGGGGGAACAGTTAAAGGGGATTTAAGCTGTAAAAAGTTGCATTTATGTGACAAAATGTTTATGGATGATTGATTGGAGGAATGAATATAGAAATAAATTGAGAACAAGCACCTATGAGCATTCTAGACAAACTAGAACACACTGATCCTGAATGATGTATGTAGGAAGAAACCTATATGCACTGGCCGGACCGCTGCATACAGAGTTAACCTGCGTACTCCACTTCAGCACTGGCGTGTGCGGGTAAGTCTAAGCTCACAGCTCCTAGCTCTCAACCCTTTGGGCTCTGGAAGGACCAGTGCACACCCAGGACAAGCCACGCAGTTTAAAAGTCATATACTAAGTAGTTACAAACAACAACAATGGATCTAAAGAAATAAAATAGACGATGCACCCCATAAACAGTGTGGGGAGATAAACAGAGGCCGAGACTAGGCAACCATGCAAGGGCCAGCCACTGGACCTTGTCATAACTGCCGTATGATAGTTACGTTAGGCTGTATGCCAGTTACGTCTCTTGTCCAGTGCTTGGCTTTGCATCATCTGGGCTTTGGAATATGACCAGAAGGATCCCAGGGGCCTTCTAAAACAGATGAAAGTAGGTGTTGAAATACAAAGACTACCCAGTTCTATAATGCAGAAAGCTGTAAACTGATTATTATCATACAGTAAGGTGATAAAAGAAAAGCACAAGCAAAAAATCGGCAATCAATGATCCCCACGCCAGTAGTGCAGTTACTGCCATGACTGGTGTACGGCTCTACCATACTGGCGTGCGCCACTGATGATCCCACACGATCTTTATTATTTTGCCAGTTTTAAGGCCAAGACTAGTATTGATTACTAGCTTGGACCTCACTGGCTCCCCCCAGGGGTCAAAACAGAAAGCCACACAAAGGTGGTATACCTTTGGTTTGAGATTGATGATGAGTTTGAGTTTTGAGCTTGAGTGTTGATGGATGGAAGATGAGTACAAGGGATATGATGGTGTATGAGAAAGAGCCCTTTGCTTCCTTTTTCAATGCAATGAATGAGAAGGAAAAGAAGAAAGAAAGGCTTGACTCTTTATGGAGGTTAACCCCTTGCAAATGAATGTAAGGGGGTATTTATAACCAAAGAGTGACTGAGAGGGGTTATGATCAGTTGGGTTAGGAGGGTGGTTGGGTTAAGAGAGAGCCTCCAATGCATTGAATGCATGGGACTTGCCTTGATAGGGGATGTGGGAGAGAAGGGGACAGCCCAGCCGAATATAATCATTAGGGGGACTGTTCACTGTCTGGAGCACGTGATAGAAAAGTGATGCTTTGACTGGCGTACGCCGTGAATAAACCTGTGTGCGCCAGTAAAAGCTGGGTCAACGGTTGATCATCGACATGTGGCGGTGCACCAGCGCACGCCAGCAAGATACTGGCGTAAGCAAGTAGGGTTCTGCTGAGGCCATTTGGTTCTGGCTTGAAGGGTTTGAAATGGAGTTTCGAAAGGATTTTGAATGAGGTTTAGGACACTCAAGGCTCAAACATGCCAATAATCTCAAAATGTTCTTGACTTTAATCATCATTGGGGAATTCGAAGACCGTAAATAACCTGATCTGGATGGTCCAGAATAGGGTGTCTACAAAGTTGTAGTTGTTCAACTTGTATTCCATCGTATCGTACCCTTTGTGTGTCTGAGCCGAAGCTCCTGTCGGGCTGATTATGGGACCCCGATATCCACTGCCAAGCGCCCACCTTATAGGTTAGGCCTTGAGTGTTCAATATGAGCATTAGCTCTTGTCGGGCTATTTTTGAGACCCCGATATCCCCTGCCAAGCACCCACCCGTCGATGGGCCTTGAGTGCCGCGCGTCGTTAACATGCCCAATTGTACCGTTCAAACAAATGTCGTGCAAGAAGCCCAAATTTATCATTCCATAGCTCTACCAATTTGTACAATTTCAAAATACATCACGTGATCATTGAGACAAATAGGACCACCTAATTTCTTATTATATGAATATAACTAATCATGTGAACCCATGGAAAAGTTAAAGGCTTTAAGAAAGATGGGAGTACAGCAACGCAAACAATTTTTGTCTTTGACCAGTGGTCTACCGGTAGGGAAATGGGGACTACCGGTACAAACCGGAATCAGTGGAGACACAGTTTTGGTCCACAAGAGTTCTACCGGTAGATATAAAAGTAGTACCGGTAGGAGTCTGAGAAAAATTGTAAACCTACCGGTAGGGAATAAGTCCTACCAGTACAAACACAAAGCAGTGAGTACACATTATCACGACGACAAGGCTCAACCGGTTGAGAAAAATGTCCTACCAGCAGGAATCCGGAATTTTGGCGATTTTCACAACATGACAGATTTTGATCCAATTCCAATAACAACCAATACAAGTTCAAATTAGGCATAGGAATACTCAAATAACATATAAAGAGAGGTAGAATTCCCTATCTGAGTATCCAAGCCAAAAACAAAGAGATTAAGCGAACTCTAGCTTCCGGAATCCCAAGCCAAGCAAAAATACACCCAATCGAGCTCTATTCAACGTGATACGAACTTGAATACGCAAGTAGAAGATGGAGTTGAGGTTGATTGTTGTGAGTTTTGAGTTTGGAGATAAGTTTTTGGGTGAGAGTGAGACCGAGAAAGGAAAGAGTGAGAGACGAGAGAGAGAACCGTGAGATGGAAAGTAAAAGAAAGAAATGGGGAAAAAAAAATCTCCTGAAGTCCTGGTATAGATGACACACACATGCACAAATCACACCAACACCCCTGATTTTTCATATTCTCCCCAACTTTAATTTTCCCATTAATCCATCACTTATCCATTTATAAGATATTAAAAAAGAAATAATTTATGTAACGGAAATTTACAGGTCTCTACAATTTCTGTATGTGTGCGCGCACGCTCCTAGCTAGCTGATAATTGGCATGGGTCTTCTGTACATTTCTTCTTCGGTAAGGCCATAAGGTCCTAAGAAACCTTTTCTCCTTTTTTATTTTATTTTTCTTTCCCATGCACAGGCATGGAAAAAGGGAATCACTTAAAGAGTAAATTCCATTAGAGGTAAGCTTTATATATTAGAATCACGTGGAATTAGAATAGATTTCAGTTAGGGTGAACTTTTGTAATTGTGCAAGAGAGCAAGCATCAGTACTTGCTTTGTTTGGTTGGAAGTTTAGTTTTGGTAGTGGTTGAAAGAGAAATAGGGTAATAATTGAAGAGATGAGTAATGATTGGAGAGAGATAGAGAGAGATGAGAAAGTAATAATTGGAGAAATAGGGTAATAATGTAATGCCCCTAATTTTGGGAACGTTAACAGGACAATTTTATTGAAAAACTTAAATAGAGTCATTGCTCATTATTACAATATAACTCTCGTAAGAGTATTTTTAAACACAAAAAGGGAGATTAGGGTCTCTAACTACTGCTTCGCTTGCTCCTCCATCCTAGCAAGTTCCTCAGCTCTGAAAGCCTTCAAGGTGAAGAGTTCGCCCTGTTCATCTATAAGATCTGACATATTATACCGGCGTCGCCACCCATATAATATGTTAGGGTCACCAAAGGTAACACCATGAGCTACAAAAGCTTAATAGAATAAACCCTACCCACTAACCCTTAACTTATAAACAAAAGACTTCGTTTCCACATTGAACATGCAAAATAATTAACACTAACACATCTACATTTGTTATACAACCCGTTGGTGTCCATGGTTTTCTTGGTTTCTTCTACGCGACACGTCGTAGACCGTGTCATCGCTTTTATTTTTCTTTTACCAAATCAACATTTGCAAAATCTCTTTTTTAACACACCCAACCTTGGTTCCGCCGTTCCGGGTTTCCGAGTATTCTCACAATGGTTCCGCTGTCCCGGGTTCCCAATGGCACACAAAACTTTGCATTGGCTCCTCTCCGCGGATAACCAAGCTACACACCCAACCTCGATTCCGCCGTTCTGGGTTCCCGAGTATCCTTACAATGGTTCCGCCGTCCCGAGTTCCCATTGGCACACACATACACACACGTCTCACATAATGCCACCAAAATTGGTCATTATGTAGTTTCAAAAATATTTCCCCCCTTGGAACACATTTTTCTTGTTAATCACACCCTAAGTGCCATGTTTCTAACTTCCTTGATTTTTTGTCTCATTTTCATGCAAGACTTCGTGGTAGGACTTTTCACATTCACAAGTAATGCAAGCAATTCATAACTTCATACTTCTAACCATTCTAAGAACAAACATGCATACTCAAACTCAAGCGATAAAATTTCTAATCTTTAAAATTCCGTTCTTTCTTTCTTACAAACAAACATTTGCTTTTCCAAAAAAAAATAAGTTCATTTAATCAACATACCCCCATCCTTTTCATCTTTCCAAGGAAACACCTTTCAAGTTTCGCATGCAACTTTAGAGAATACGGGAAAATTTCTTACGTATACTTAGAATAAACAAGTCGAGATATTTTTCATATACTTAGAGAGAGTAGTTTGGAGTATCCTACCGTGCTTCTTGGCGGTAGTGACGACTATGGAAGGTAAGTTGACGATTAGGCAGAGTAACTTCCTATGGTAGGCTTTCGGGAGCTTCGAAAGAGAAAGGTTTCTCTCGAAACTAGTTCTTGAGTAAACTACTAGACTTTATGGATCGAAAAGGTATTTTAGGTTGAGTTTCTTGAAGAACACAAGAAGAACTTCAAGAACAAGGAAAAAACTAAGCAAGAACAAAGGAAGAACACAAACTTTCTTAGAGAGAGAAGTTGAAGAATGAAGGTGTGAGTTGAATGGGGGGGGGGGGTGCTATTTATAGCAAAAACTTGGCCTTCTCTTCCCCCCTCCTTGGCCGAATTCTCTCTCTCTCTCTCTCTCTCTCTCTCTCTCTCTCTCTC
>BPLS01027566.1:117567-128367 GCA_019656275.1 Rhododendron kiyosumense
GACTTTCATCGATAACTTCATCCTCTCTCTCTCTCTCTCTCTCTCTCTCTCCCTCCCACACACACACACACACACTATTAGCACATTTCCATTATGGGTCTATAGACACCCCAATCCAGGTCTTGAAAGCGCTTTAAAAATCCCGATGATGAAATAAAGGAAAGAAATGCCTCCGAGAACTTGGAAATGAGACTCTCCCAAAATCAACCCAAAAGGCCTAAAGCCAAACCAAAGGCCCAGAGCCGAATCAAAGGCCCAGAGCAAGCCCGAAAGCCCAGGACTGGACCCTTAAGCACCGTACGGCACACCTCTACACCGCACGGCATAACAGATTCCATTACGCCGCACGAGGTCATGAGGTCAGCCGCACGGCATTTTGGGTTAAGTTCTGACTGGCTCAGCTAGCTGTCGGCCACGCCCACATAAGCCACTCCTACAAGCTAGCTCAGTCGAATGGGCACTTATGGCCCACCCAGAAAACACCTCCACCATTTGAAAATTCAAAATCCTTGGCCTTTGCCTATAAATACAACCCTCCACTCAAGGGAAAGGGGCCCTGAATTCTCTTTCTCTCTCATTATGCTTTCACACCCCTTCCTCACTCCAAAACCTTGAGAAAGTGCTCCCAAAACATTCCCAAGGCTCTTTCTTCCTCAAAATCCTCCATTTTTCTCCTCTCCATTGAAGTGAGTTCTTTTGCTCACTTCAAAGCCTCTTACTTTCCAAGAACCCCCTTTATCAAATCATACTCATTGTTTCTCCCGATCGCTCTCATCCACATCTATCCGAAGCCATTCGTCTCCATCCAAGCTCGAAGATGAAAGGTATAAACTAGTTTCCTTGGGGTAGGCTTCATCCTTACCCCTGAGGGGACCTCTCTGAAGTCAGGATCGGCCCTCCTTGGGTCAGATCCTGGCCTAAAAATCATTTTCAAAGTAAAAACAAGCCTCTGTTCCAAGAAGACTCCGCTGCACGGCATTTTGATGCATCGTGCGGCGTAGCCGACTTAGGCGCATGGCATTTCAAGTTTGTTGTTTTCTTTACTCAAACTATCTGGATCACAGTCATTCTTCGTTAGATCCTTACTAAGAAGTCAGACACGAATACTTTTCAAAATAGACCATATCTACAAACCATATGTTGTTTTCCTTCTTTGTTTCAAAAGAGATGGAGCATTTTTGGATCATTCCGAAAGATCAGGAGTTTAAGAACTTCTTCTCCTTCCATGGCTTGAAAGAATGGTATTTTCCCAGAGCCATCTGGTAATGGAAATGCTGTTTGACTTGAGTTTGAACCCCGCGCGTTGTACCTAGGACGCCAGGCGGCGTTCTAAAACTTTGTGAAAACTTGAAAACGTGGAGGAAACCCCGCACGGTGTTTTGTAAGACCGCGCGGTATATTACAAAATGCCGTGAACAGGGATATGGTGATCCAGACAGTTTTTGTTAAAAGTTTCTTTCATCCTGCATCATCCTTATCATCATTGTACAGTTTGCACCACAAACACATCAATGTGTTATATTAAATCCCATGTCCCTTTCCCGTATGTGTTAATCAAGGTTATGTTTTTCAAATGATATTAAAATCCCCCATTAACAATGCTTAGTAGAGACCGGTCTTTACCGGGCGAGTGGGGTGCTTTTCAACAAAACCTTCCCCACTCATAACGTGGCTCCCGAACCTAAAATCTCAACGTTTTCGCTAGATCAAAAGCCTTTTCCACGTCAAGCTCTCGGTTTCTTGGATCATCCATCACGAAAAATCCGGGTGGCGACTCTCTTTTGGGCGCGCGCCAGTCGGGGAGCCCACAGTGGTGACTCTGCCGGGGAACTTACATTGATCAAAATTTGGAGATTAATATTTGAATGAACAATATTTTAAAAAGTCTGTCAAAACAGTACGCTACACGCTGCTGAAGAACGGAATGGTGACGTAACAGGATTTTACATCCGACCAATTCGAACTGGGACTTTTATTATTGTTCGCTTGTGTAGTCTTCTCCTAAATATTGATTAATAAAGAGGGCCAAGCTTAAAAGGCATTTGCTTTGGGGGATTTAAAATCATTTGAAAAATTTTAACTTTGTTTTGTTTTACACTCTGCACCGCACAAGCCTCGCCAGTGTGTTTCGGCAATCTTGCCCGGTTCGCCGGCGACAAGCTCTCCCGGAATGCCTTGCAACCCTCGACGATGATGAGCCATTGTGCTGTTCGACCATTGTCTTGCAATACACTTGGCATGGGGAGTACATCTTGGCTCTAGTCCAGGGAACCCTTTTGAGACCCAAACCGGCCTTTTGCACTTGTACATAACCATAGAACCATCCCAACTAGGACAGGAGCCCATGGCTAGGACTTGTGTGCTATACCCTGTTTATGTGTTCATTCTTCTTTTGCCCATTCATGCCATTCATGCATCGCTGCATATTGTAGGCTAGGACTAGAAATGCTCTAGGATTCGGTCAGTCTAGAAGACTCTAAATCCATGGAGATTGCGATACCTCCAGTGTTTGCCGTGCCCGAACAGCTCCCTTAGTCTAGAACGAACCTTGATGGTGCAAGTGTCTGGATTCCGGTAATCACATTGCTTTGTCTTGGATGGTCAAGGTAAGGAGATTGGCTCTGATTCTGAAATGTTTGAAATTACACCTGCCTGACAAAACGTACCCGAATTATTGGAAATCTTCTGTGCGAGCACCTCAAGTGAAGACTAGACTATGGTAGGTCATAGGACCTAGAAATGCTCTAGGATTCGGTCAGTCTAGGAGACTCTAAATCCATGGAGATTACGATACCTCCGGTGTCTACCGTGCCCGAACGGCTCCCTTAGTCTAGAACGAGCCTTGATGGTGCAAGTATCTGGATTCCGGTAATCACATTGCTTTGTCTCGGATGGTAAAGGTAAGGAGATTGGCTCTGATTCCGAAACGTTCGGAATTACACCTGCCTGACAGAACCTACCCGGATTATCGGAAATCTTCTGTGCAAGCACCACAAGTGATAGGCTAGATTGCGGTAGGACATAGGTCTCCAAAGGATCGAACGGAAAAGGATCAGCATTAAGAGTTTCTTCTTTTGCTTGTCAGTTCTAAGACATTGGACGACCACAAGAAAAGGCTGTACTTAATTGGTTCCGTCCCTCCCGAAGACTGATTTGCACAGACACCCTGGAAAGCACAAGATTGTTTGAGGTTCAGGTAATACAGAATAGGGCAACCACCGGCTGAAACACCACAAGAGCCGCCATCCATTAACTCCTCACCTATGGCCAATCTAGGAAACGGGATAGAAGAACTTAGACAGAACATGGCTGCCTTAGATGCCCAGTTTAAACAATCCCTGGCTAACACTGACACACAACTCAAGACCTCCATTGCATCCATGCAAAAAGACATGGTTATGATGATGGAAGCCATGCAAGAGGTCAGTGATAAAATTCAAGTCAGACCTTACCCGCAGCCTGAGCAACCCAAGGAAGAAGAGCCCGCTGTGGACCCCAAGATGGCCGCTCTTCTGGCTAAAATCAGCAAGTTAGAAGAATCCGTCCAGGAAACCCGCCGACTTGGGAAAGGAGATGTGGATATGAGCAAACTGTGCTTATTCCCCAACGCCAAGCTACCAGAAAAATTTAAAGGCGTAGACTTTGAAAAATTTGACGGCACAGGCGATCCAAAGGCACACCTTCAAGGTTATGTAGGCTCTCTCTCTATGCGCGGGATTGAGAAAGAGGTTATGGCACAGCTATTCCATGAATCTCTGTCTGGCCCAGCTTTGCAATGGTTCTTAACTCTTGAACCATCAAAGAAAAGGACCTGGGAAGATATCGGGACAGCTTTTGTGGCTCAATACGACTTCAATGTCGACTTGAAAATGACCACCCGAGAGCTAGAGAGTACAAAGATGGGAGAAAAGGAAAACTTTGCCGACTTCGTAAAGCGATAGAGGGCCAAAGCCACGCAAATGCAGAACAAACCAGATCTCAAAGAACAGATACGAATCATAACCAAAAATCTGCCAAGTTCTTTCGCTCCATACATGGTTCTCTCCCAGGCTGCCCCAAATTTTAAAACCTTTTACGATTCAGGACTAGCCGTGGAGGAAGCTCTGCGAGACAACACTTTAGAGAAAAGGGAAACAGGATCAAAGACCAAGAGGGCGTATTCTGGCAATAGCAACGTCCTGTTAGGAAATACCAATCAAGCGGGCGCATCGTCCCCTAATACCGCTGAAGTTCACCAGATCACCGAAAAACCCAAATCCCAAAGCCGGGTCTTCACCCAATTCAGCACCCCGAGGTCTTTGCTACTTAAGAAGCTCATGGAGGCCGGGGTATTAAAACCCCTTTCTCCGCCAACCACCATTCCACCCAACTTGAACCAGAATGTTTATTGCGAATTCCATCAAATGCCTAGTCACGCCACTAACAATTGCATTCGCCTTCGTCATGAGATTTAAAATCTCATCGACAACAAAGTCATCGAAACCCCTCCCCCAAATAAACTAAATACCCTGTCGAACCCTCTACCACAACACAACACTTCTTTCCATGTCAATCAGGTCTCCTTAGCCCCAAAGCCAAGCACCCAGAACTTTGACCCCACTCTCTTGATCATTCCAGACACCAGCCCTAAACCTTTGGTAGAAATTCCTGAAGAAGTGACCCTCTGCTTCCTGTGGGACGGAGATGATGCATGGAAGGACTTCGTTGCCGATTGGGAGGCATTTGAGGCAGCTAATATACCGAGAGATGAAGAGCCGCCATTTCAGCCAGAATGGGAGGTTGATTGGCAGAATATTTATGCAAATCCTTTGGACGGATTCTCATTGAATGCAATGTTTGAATGTGAAAGATACTTCGGATGGGAATGGGACCCGACCCCAGATGAGTATCAGCTATTGGCCCCAAACGATCCGCTGGATACGTTCTCCCTGCCTGCAATATTTGATGAAGGGTACCAGCCTGACATGGTAGGCCAACGTTGGCCGGAACTCTACCCTTCTGGGTACAATGTCGGGTATGCTCCTTGGCCCGAAAATCCCGAGATCCCGGAAGCAGCAGAAGAGGAAGTGGCTAGTAGTGAATTTAATCCCATGGATTATTTGGAAGGAGAGACAGAATCAGAACCCTCGATCACCTTTCCGAAAGAAGTAGATGCTGCTATGATGAATTTGTGGAAAAATGAGCCAAGAGCCGAGGAAAGACATTGGGTCAACTCCGAAATCATCAATATAAGGGTAGGGAATGAGGAATGGACTGTCAATAAGACAGTATTGGAAGCCGAGCAGTGGACACCTGAAGATCTTTGGGAAGACTTGGTCATCGCCGATGTAGCCTCCAACCTTCGAGACGCTACCATCGGGACCAAACGTAAAGCCCCCATCGATCTATGGAGCGAGGAATCCAAATATCGGCAAATCCACCACCTAACCCGAAGCGGCCGTATTTACCAACCCCCCAATATTCAAACCGGTGAATCTTCTAATACCACAGCCCTACTAGCCAAAGGACTCTCGGACCCTCTCGTTACCCCAGTCAAAAACACCTTCCAACCCTTTGCCCCACCAATCAAGGAACCTTCTCGCCCCGAGAAAAATCCCGAAGAAGCAATCAAGCGGCAGTTCGAACAAACTCAGGCCAAAATTTCTATATGGGACGTACTTGTTCACTCTACTCGCCATCGCGAGGGACTTATTCAGGCTCTCTCTCGCTTAGAAGTTCCTTCCACTATAACCCCCGAGGAGCTTGTAGCACTCATCAAGACCATACCAATCAAGCATGTCATCACTTTCACTGATCGAGACTTGCCTGCCAAAGGAACGAACCACAATAAACCACTTCATGTCACTCTAAAGTGCTGCAAAAAATGGGTCCCGGTAATCCTGATCGATAACGGATCCGCCATTAATGTTTGCCCACTACGCATCGCCTACTGTTTGGGCTACCAGAATACAGACTTCTCTCCCTCAGAAGTCAAAGTCCGAGCATATTATAATACTCGTCGGGACGTAATGGGAACTCTCATGTTGCCAATGACCTTTGGATCATATCAAACTCAGGTAGAGTTTCATGTCATTAACATTCCCGCGTCGTTCAATCTGTTACTAGGCCGACCTTGGCTGCATCGGCCTGATATCATGGCCATACCTTCCACTCTCCATCAAAAAGTTCGTCTGGGTCTCGAATCGGGCATGCTCACCATCCATGGGGACTCTGGGATCCACACACCAACTGAAGACAATGCCCCACTCCTAGAAATTCAACACGGAGAAGGGGACGTCGCCTTGGGAGGGTTTTCACTAGACACCTCTGGTTCTGTCTCTTCAATCAGGATTGATGATGACTTTCTCATCAGTAGCGTCGATTTGAAAATGACGAAGAAAATGTCCTACATGCCAGGACTAGGATTGCAGAAGAACCTACAATGCCCAGCGAAGTTCGAACCCCATGGGACCCTGATGCACACTACTGGCCTTGGTTATTTGGCCTCAAACGACAACAAGATTAAAAAAGGAGACAGGCTGGAGGATTACTTCGTTAAGGAAAAGGCAAAACAAGTTTATCGAGGACAACCAGAGCCATTTTGGGACAGGGAAACCAATACCTTCCTCCCAGGATTCAAGATATTCGCTAATGATGTATGGCCAGAAAACGAGGGAGGGTGTGAAGTTGTCAAGAAATCTGTGGAACCAACTGACTGGATCAAAAGTCTTGATGAAGGGAGTCTGGCAATCCTGTTTAGGGAGGAGGAACCAAAAAGTATAGTCATGGAAGCAGAAGTACTGTTGCTGGGACAGGAGGCCCTTGAAGACCCGACTTCGCTCATCATGGACTCTATTGGAAATTACAAGAATTAGGACTTCTTGCCAAGTGCAATCCATCATGGATTTGAATCTGAGTCTGAGTCGTTGAAGTCTTCTGAGTCTGTTAAGTCTCTGGAGTCCGAGTTAGGACCTTTTGGCCCGACTCATCGTCTGTATTTCGAATTCGAGTCAACTCATGTGTACGACACCCTCGAGGCCTTTGCTAGTGATGAAATAAAAGAACTCAATTCCGTTTACTTTTCTGATCTTGAAATAAGTTGTGTTGACCCAGATGATGAAGGGCCTGACTTCGACGGGAACATTCCTGAAGAAATTCAGTCTCTAGTCAGAAGGGAAGATGAAAGGCATGCTCAGCCAGTAAAAGAGGAAGTTGTTTTAATAAATTTGAGGGATGAGAGGGATCCCCGAACGATTCAGATTGGTTCCTCGCTATCTGTGGAAGAGCGTCAAGCCCTTACCAGCTTGTTAAAAGAATTCGAAGACATTTTCGCCTAGTCACATGCCGATATGCCCGGAATCGATCTTGAAATTGTCAAGCATCGGATTCCCCTTTATCCCGATGCAAAACTCGTAAAGCAGAAACTAAGGCGCATGAGACCCGACTGGGTACTTAAGATAAAAGAAGAAGTCACTAAGCAAATCGATGCAGGATTTCTAATGGTGACTAAATACCCCCAATGTGTTGCAAACATCGTTCCTGCTCCCAAAAAGGATGGTAGGATTAGAGTCTGTGTCGATTTTAGAGATCTCAACAAGGCAAGCCCTAAAGATGACTTCTCGCTGCCCCACATTGACGTACTGGTCGATAACACCGCCAGGCATGCCCTGCTTTCCTTCATGGACGGTTTTTCAGGATATAACCAGATCCTCATGGCCCCAGAAGATCGAGAGAAAACCACGTTCATCACTAAATGGGGAACTTATTGCTACCGGGTAATGCCTTTCGGACTGAAAAATGCAGGGTCCACGTACCAACGGGCTGCCACGACTTTGTTACATGACATGATTCATAAGGAAGTAGAAGTATATGTCGATGACATGATCGTAAAGGCTAAGGAGCGGGAAGGGCATTTACCGGCACTTAGAAAGTTCTTTGAAAGAATCAGGAAATATAGAATGCGCTTGAATCCGGCTAAATGCACATTTGGAGTTACGGCAGGGAAAATGCTCAAATTCATGATCACCACACGAGGAATAGAAGTCAATCCTTCGAAGATCAAGGCTATCCTGGAGATGGAGTTGCCTCGGTCTGAGAAAGACATAAGAAGCTTTTTGGGCAGAATACAATTCATTAGCCGATTCATCGCCAAGTTGACCTCGACCTGTGAACCAATATTTCGGTTACTCAAGAAAGGCGTGCCCTTCAAATGGGACGATAAATGCCAAAGAGCCTTCGACTCTATTCGAGCTTACCTTCAAAGACCTCCGGTGCTGATGCCCCCCACACCGGGAAAACCGTTGATCCTATACTTGTCAGTTACCCCTACTTCTATGGGGTGTATGCTGGCACAGGAAGGAGATGATGGGGTAAAAAGAGCTGTTTACTATCTCAGCAAAAAGATGGTAGGGTGTGAAGAGCGCTATACTCCCTTGGAATAGACCTGTTGGGCACTCGTCTGGGCATCTAGGAAGCTAAGACATTATATGCTAACTCACCCTATAAGGATCATCTCTCGCATGGATCCTTTCAAATATTTATTTGAGAAACCAGCCCTCATGGGAAGAATGGCACGGTGGTTGTTGATGTTATCTAAATTTGAGCTAAAGCACGTCACCAGAAAATCTGTCAAAGGAAGAGCTGTTGCCGACTTTTTGGCAGACAACCTGGCTGGAGTAGATGAAGACACTGAATTCATATTCCTTGATGAAAGCATAATGACGTTAACTGAAGAAGTTTGGAAGTTATACTTCGACGGAGCTGCCAATCAAAAGGGATTTGGATTTGAAATATTGCTGGTAGCACCTGATGGATCTCATATCCTGCTCGCATTCCAACTGAACTTCGAAGTCACCAATAATCAGGCCGAGTATGAAGCCTGCATTGTGGGCCTAGAAGCAGCCATTCAGATTGGCATAGAAAAGCTGGAGGTAGTGGGAGATTCTAATCTGGTCGTGTCTCAAGCCAACGGTGACTGGAAAGTCAAAGAGGAGAAGTTGAAACCATATCATCAGGATTTGGAAGACCTCATCCCCCATTTTAACAAGGTGACTTTCACTCATGTGCCAAGGCTCGAAAACCGTTTCGCAGATGCATTAGCAACGCTGGCCTCCATGGTCAAAATTCCTATTGGCATAAAGCTAAGGCCAATTATGATTGAGCAAAGGGACACACCCGTCTATCAGCACGTCATGGTAGTCGATGAGCCCGAAGATGGCCACCCTTGGTATTACAACATTTGGAAATTCGTTGAAACGGGAGAATATCCTTCGAAGGCAACTAAAAAGGACAAAATCGCCCTTCAAAGGATGGCCGCGCAATACATCATTTGTGGAGGAAGCTTGTATCGAAGATCACACTGCGGCATGCACAAGCTATGCGTCCACAGTGCAGAAGCAAAACGAGTGATGGAAGAAATACATGAAGGAGTGTGTGGTCCTCACATGAATGGTATGATGCTCGCCAAGAAAATTTTCAGACAATGGTATTTTTGGTCCACCATGGAAACAGAATGCATGGAATACGTGCGGCGGTGCCACAAATGCCAAATCCATGCCAATTTGACCCATATCCCGCCATCTGAGCTGCATCAGACAACCTCTCCTTGGCCTTTCTCGACATGGGGAATCGACGTCATCGGGAGAATTGTGCCAGCGGCTTCTAACGGCCATAAGTTCATCTTAGTAGCCGTGGATTATTTCACAAAGTGGGTAGAAGCTGCCTCATACGCCACCCTGACTGCAGTACAAGTTGCCCATTTCATCAAGCAAAACATCATCTACCGATATAGGGTCCCTCAGGCATTCGTATCCGACAATAGGGTGCATTTCAAAGGGCGAGCCAGGGAAGTCTTGGATAAATTCCAAATTCAAGTACACAAGTCAACAACCTACCGACCACAGACAAATGGAGCCGTAGAGGCTGCTAACAAAACCATCAAAGTCATTTTGGAAAAGACAATTGAATCCGCAAGAAATTGGCATGAGCAATTGCCGCTAGCCTTGTGGGGATACCGAACGTCTGTGCGTACCCCAACGGGAGCAACCCCTCACTCTTTGGTCTATGGAATGGAAGCTGTGCTCCCCATCGAGCTAGAGGTCCCTTCCCTTCGAACCATGATCGAATGTAAAGTCCCAAAGGCAGAGTAGCTAAACAATCGATTCACAGAGCTACTGTTGTTCGATGAATGCCGACTGAGGGCTCTTTATCACATCTAAGGGTACCAAAGGAGGATCGCGCCCGCATTCAACAAGAAGGTAAAGCCCCGAGGTTTGTTAGAAGGCGATATGGTTCTAAGAGAAATCCGGGCACCAGTTTATGACCTGCGCGGAAAGTTCCGGCCAAAGTGGGCCGGGCCATACATCATCAAAACCATCCTGACAGGAGGAGCCGTGCAGCTCATCGATCTAGACGGGAACGAATTCGCGACTGTGGTTAACTTGGACCAGCTCAAACGCTATTACCCTTGAGAGAAGTTCGCTGGGCTGAAAACTGCAAGGGCGGGCAGACCCAAGCAAAAGTAGAGCAATAGCCTACTAGGATGAAAACCCCACCAGGGGCGTCCTAGGCAAAAGTTAAGGCAAGTTAAGGCAAGTAAGAAGTGAGCTCGCTAGGCCGAAAATCCGAGAGAGCGGTGCTAGGCAAAATTTAGAGCGCAAAGGAGAGTGTCAAAACCCGAGCGAACCTTAGCCTGAACTACGTTATGACCTGATTCCCTCTCTTCGAAGGATACGTAGGCAGCTTCACTCTGAGGCCCGGTCATCAGTATTTCAAAAACAAAAATCCAAATTGAAAGAGCACAACGTGTTGAGTCAAGAAAGG
>BPLS01027566.1:128467-145540 GCA_019656275.1 Rhododendron kiyosumense
AACTCATTTTTATTATCATAACTGCTTCTAATACAAAAGGCTGAGCACAATCTTCAAAAGACAAAAGGAAAAACAACACAATCAAAGGTGGGTCCATAATTTATTTCTTGATCGGGGTGGTAGGTTTGAGTCAATTTCCAGCTCTCATTGCAATGTCCCTCCTCAGCCATTTCCGATAACTCCCACGAACCATCACAGAAGGATAGGAATGCGCATCAGTCACCTCACGGGCCCTCCAGGACCGCTGATAGGTGCAAAGCACGGAATGGCAAAATGGAGGCAGTGCGATGTTAATCAGGGCTTCAGCAGGAACATCTTGCCGCAGGCTGAACTGCCGTTGAATCCGGTACGGGACGTAGAAAGTGAAAGCCTCCAAACTAGCAAGGACGACCCACAGAGGGCCCATGAAATGCACGGTCATGGGAGGAAGGTCCAACCATGAGCATCTCCAGGATATGGTCTCAGCTCGAAGACCCCTGAGGAAGTCAACCCATTCAGAAACCCGCCTGTCTGCAAACTCAAAGCATCGGAGAGACAACAGTCTAGCCTCGTATGACCAGTTTCCAGGAGGAATGGTTAGCACATTCACCTTATCACAAAGCCAGATCTGTAAAAGAGGAAAAACAGTTAGAAACCCTAGAAAGCCTGGTTGAGCGTTGAGGTAAAATGAGAACGTGGGAGAAACTTGAAAAAGGAGAGCGGAGTGAGAAGCCAACCTATAAGAGGAGAGGACTACCCCCAAAAACCTCAGTCTCTCGGGAACAAACTTTATCCAAACCCATCAAAGTTTCGGCCAAGACCATTGGAACCACGTCTCTTCGAGCCTCGATTTGGACACCGATGTTAACTAAAGAAGAACTAGCATGGCTGGTAGGGGATACCAAGAGGTAGGCCGCAAGCAAACACATACAGAGCGCAGTCATCCGCCGAGATTGATGAGTCGTATCAGCAAAGTTGCCAAAAGGGGAAAACATTTCGATAAGCCGCATCACGTTGAGGTGACCATCGCTCACTAAGCAACAGGCAATGCCGCTACTAAGCCCAAGAGCTTCAGATAGAACCTTATGGATGCTCTCATGCACTGGAGGAATAATAACTTCCCCCGAACCAAAGCCTCCCAGATAGGCGCGGAATTCTTCCACTGTGGGGTAAAGCTCTTGCTCGCCGAAACGGAACACGTGGACCTCCGGGTCCCAGAGAACCACAGCTGCCTTCAAAAGTTCCGAACGAAGACGAATGTTGCGAAGATACCTCATGGAATAGAGGCCGTGAGCTCGGAAGTTGAGCCAATCAACGCCCTCCGTCGAGGCCAACCACGGGCGGAGTGAGCCGGTAAGAGGAAGGGCCATGGGAAGGAGAAGAGAAGAGAAATCTAAGTATGACAGGAGACACTTGAGATCAAAAGCTTGAATTTATAGAAAGGAAAAGGGGCATGGTCAACTTTTCAAAAGTACCTTGGGGCTCAAAAATACAAGTTTTTCATGAGATTCACATGGAAAAAGGACTTAGGAAGGTGAGGCATACATGCATTGGTTTGGAAATGCCATTGCATGGGTCAAACTACAATCCCCGAGCAGGCTATCTTGGGAAATAGCAAAATGCAAATTATCAGGAAAAAAACCCCGCGCGGCGTAATGGGGTCACGCACGGTATTTTGGGAATTGAAAAATACCACAGCATAACACTGATATACTGCGAAATCAGGTGAAGCCACGCACGGCGTTCCAAAGAGACGCATGGCATTTTGCGTCGGCATTTCTACAGTTTTGACAGCAAAGGCATGAAATGAGTTTGGACCACCCCAGGGCATTTCCAAGCAGCAGGATTCATTGCAATAGGTATATGGGACTTCGGGGGTGCTTCGCTCCAAGTCAACTCCCGAAATTCGAAATTGTGGGACAAAAAGACCCAAAATTCTTATTTTCGGCCTGCATCAATGTACCATAACTCGTTTTAAGCCATTTGAAATCAAATCTTTGGGTCCCATAGGTCAATATGATCAAAAGTGACTTAGTCCAAGTTCCGTTTCGAACCCCCAGCCAAGATTCGAAGTTATCACCTTTCGAAGTCAATGTTTTCCTAAGTTTTAGGCATTTGCTGAATATGAGGTCAAGGTTCTACGGCGTATTTTGGGTTTTGGAGATTATCACTGATGTGTAATCACGTTCAAGCCCACATTAAGGGTGTTGATGTAAATTCCTGAGTCTCGCACCAATTCTTACAATCATTTCTTTGATTTCTATTCGACTGTCAATAAATTTCATGGTATGTATCCCATATCAGATGCAGTCACGTCATCTGTTGTTGGTTGTGCATTTCGGTGAGTGCTCAAGATGGTCACACAAACAGTAAATGAAAAGGTGAACGGCAATGAGAAAGCGATCTCCATATATAATTAAAAAAAAGGGGGTCCATGAGTCGAAGTATGAAAATATAAGCCTAATACCCAAAATCCTATCTACCAAGGGTAAACAGGCACCCTATCAAAAGGAAGCACGCAGGCTCCGGCAAAAAGACAAAAAGCAAAAGAGGAAGCTCAATCCTCATCCTCGTCCTCCTCGGAGACCTCCTCCACCGCCGCAGAGCTAGCCACCTCCTAAGTACGAGTCACCCTCGGCTCAGTACTACCAGAGGTGTCCTCCAGATCAACATCGGTCGGCTCCTCGGTCTCGTCTGAGACGGCGATAGGTTCCTCCTCTGTGCCCTCGGAGTGCCGCTGCCTCTTCGACGGGTGTTCCTCTCGAGAGCCAGCAGATGAAGCCTGTCAAATAGGCATACAAATAGACTTCCTGCGTAGCCCCCGAGCAGCTCCTCCCTTAGCCTGCAATAGCACAATATGATTGCATTGTCAGTCATAAAGCAAAAGTAATAAGGAAACAATTAAAAGGATTGAGAATTTACCAGCGACCCTCCTGCACGGGTCAGTACAAGCGGGGGGTGGCCCATGGCATACTGCCGTACGAGCTGCTCTAGGCCCATGGCCGTCGCCATCTCCCGCGCGTATTCTGGGGTCACCTGTCAAAGTGCAATGAGTGATTAGCATAAAATGCGCCGAAAATAGAAATACAAAGGCAATCGAAACAAGCAGTACCTGAGCAAGGAACTCCGGAGGCGCAACCACAGGGCGCGGGACCTCCACCAAGCTAGGAACTCCCTGAGCAGTCACTACGTCAACCGTCCAGGAGAGTGCAGGTAAGCTAGCTCTATCCCGACATGTCCCACCGCCTTGAGGACCCTCACTCCTTCTACCTCTGCCACCTCTCCTACCACTCCTGCCACCTCTGCTACCCCGCTCCTACCGCTGCGCCTCCCAAGCGGCACGGATCCCAAAGCCCTGCATCAGGTGCTGGGCTCGGTACTCCGCGTAGTTGACGCTAGCCTGGAACAGCGTCTCGAGCTGGGGGATCGGCTGCGTGAACCGCTCCACCTCCTCCAAAGTATACTGGTTCGTCGACAGAACGAGAGGAGGGAGCGGCCTAGGGATTATAAAGGCGTCTAGCCCCAGCGACTGACGTGACACCCGGTCACCCAGGTACCACTGCCAGCCGTAAGGGGACTCTAAAAGCACCCGCCCCCTTGCCACAGCACGGCTACGAACCACAAATGGGACCTCGAAACGGTCCAAGATGCGCCAGTGCACCTGCAATGAAAAACATGTGTTAGGAACGCAATTCAAGGTGTCATGGGAAAGGACTAAGGAATCATCAAATACCTGCTCTGGATGCAGGTCGTCCAAGTACAACCGGTAGGCGTTCAGGTCACCCTTCCCCTTCTTCATTCCCCTAAACTCCTTCGACCAACGAAGAGCACGCGGGAGCACCAGGTCGTCAAGGCACGACGTCATGGGAGGGTACATGTCAAGTACCTCGTACGTCCAAAGCTGCGAGAATTCAAAGTATTGAAAGTTAGCCCAAAATAATACATGATAAGCTAACTAAGCATCGAAAGCAGAATTTTGCGGCATACCTCAAAGACTCGCCAGTAGCCGCCGAGGCTCTTCCCCACGGCTCGGGAAAGGGACCCCATGAAGGCGTAGCATGCCCTAAGAGCTGCGTCACCCCAGTCGAAGCGGGCTATCTCCCCAATGGCCCCCAGGGCCGGCAAAAAGGACAAGTGCACCCGGTTGCGCCTCTTCAAAAATAAGGACGCACCGAGCATGTACAACAGGAAGCTGCGGGCCATCTACTCCTCCTAAACCCTGCCCACTGGGGCCTCCATCCAAAAGTCCAGAAGCTGAGCTTACGGGGCGTCTCCCATCTCCGCCCTCAGCCTGTACCCCAAAAGCCGCCTCTGCAACTCCGGATCCCTCCCTGCCATCGCATCGTAAGGGATAGGGTCACCTCCAACCCTCAGCCCGATGATCGCCGCAAAGTCCAAAGGCGTCGCCGTCATTTCACCAAAAGAGAAGTGGAACGAGTTCATCGTGTCCCACCACCTCTCGACAAGCGCCCTCGCATCCTGACGGTCGTTGCTGGCCCTCGTCAGCACACTAATAAACTCCCCGAAGCCCGCCACCCTCACCATCTCCCTCGAGGCCTCTGGAAGCCTCTCCCAAAACTGGGGTACGCCGCCCGCACAGCCGTAGCACGAGATCCGTATCTCCTGTTGCAAAAGAAGTATGATTTGGTCAAAATAGCATAACGATCAAAGACATTAAGCTTAAAGACATGGTGTGTTGTATTGAAATACGAAATAAAGGCATACCTCTGCTTGGCGCAAGGACAAGTGCTGCTGCGGGTCCCTCAAGACTAGGGACTCGTCGTGTATGGGCCCCTCCAGCTTGTAAGCGTCCAGAAGTGAAGGCACCACTACGTGCCTGAGCGGCACATAGGACCCCTCGCCAAAAGAATGGTCCTGCCTAAGAACCGCCATCGCCGCGTCCACCACGATCCTATGAGGGACCAACATCGCCTCCTCCTCTTTAGCCTCTAACCTTTGGCCGCTCCTATTTCAGCCTCGGCCTGAAACTCCCTCTCCCGAGACTCGAGTAAGGCCTCCGCCAGCCCTAGCACCCCCCGTAGGGTCTCAACTAAGTCCTCGAAGGACGCACCCTCTAGGAAGTCCCCCATCCCTATGGGGCATGACGACCTCGCACCGACGCCGCTCCCCGCAAACATGGTCGGCACATCCTGCTCCTCCGCCGGCTCCTCCTCGACGATGGGGTCCTTCCCCAAGTCAGCTCGGGGCTCCCTCACAGGAGAAGTCTCCTCCTCCGTGGCCCTCTCCTCTGAACCGCCAACAACCCCGAACTGGCCCACGGCCATGTCCTCGCCACCTAGCTCAACTGCACCTAAGCTCTCAACCCCCTGGCTGTACCCGGCCAACACCTCACCACCACTATCACCAACCATCGTAGTAGCCGAGGCCGGCTCCCCCTCGGCCATGGCAGTCGAAACCGGAACCCCTGGGGTCTCCGGAACCTCCCCAATCGCCGTACCACTCTCCGGAGGGATCACGGACGCATTCGCACTATCCATGAAATCAATAGATGTAAGAGAGAGGGAGAGAATGAGAGAGAGATGATTGGGAGGGAGAGAATGAGAGAGAGACTGAGAGAGAGAGAGCAACCGAGAGAGAGAGAGCAGACGAGAGAGAGAGAGAGTATCGAGATAGTGAGAGAGAGAGAGCAGATAGAGAGAGAGACCAGGAGAGAGAGAGACGTTGAGAGAGAGAGAGAGAGGCGCGAGAGGGAGAGAATTCGAACGATGGGGCATACTGTGTACGCCCCCGTCTGTATATATATATATTCCCCGTGAACCGGACCGCCTAGAATTAGAACTGGTCCAGGTTCCTAGCCCAGAGCGCCGCACGGCGCTTCACATAAACCACGCGGTATACTACTTTGTCCTATAATACTGTGTGACTCTCTGGGAGCAACGCGTGGCATACTAAGGTGTTTCAACAGTTTGTCCTTTGGACAGATTCATGATGTCCGAGACCATGAATAATCAATACTACTGGAATTCATCTTGAAGGCAGAAAACAGACATAGATACAAGGAGGAAGGAGGGACTTTCATTCCAAATCAAACCGGGTAACACCGGGGTCGTTCATTACATTCGAGAAAGAACAAAAAAAAAAAGAGAAAGAGAAGAACAGAAAAACAAGAAACAAAGAGAAAATCCTACGGCCTTCCTTCTCCTCCCATCCTTGTCTGCCGCCCTAGTCAGATGCGGCATCCGCACCATCCGATCGGTCATCCGAACCGTTCGGATTCCCCTCAGAATCCTCCGCGGTTTCCTCGGACTTGTGTCCCGGCACAAACTCAGCATCGTCCTTATCCTCCAGTTGTTCAAAAGTGAAATCCTGTAGGTTCGTCACTGCACGGCGGAGGGACCGAATGGTTGTAATCAGTCTTGTGATCTGTGAAGCGAGACGCTCTATCTCCTCCCAATAGGAAGCCATCTCGGCCTCGAGAGCAGTCACTCGCGCAGCAAGGTCGCCGTTGTTCGCCATTCTCGTAGAGTAACTTGAGAGTTTTGGTGGTGATGCATGGGATGGGGCACCACCACCCTTATAAAGATAGTAAAGCCGTCGAAAAGGCATGCCTGTATTAATGGGCACCATTAAACCAACCGACTGTTCTCGGAAATCGAAGAGTTGCATGGAAAACCGAAATGCCGTGCGACATAATGTTGCACTGCGCGACGTTTCAACTTTGCAAGGATAAAATTTTTTCCTCGGAAATTGTTCAAGCCAGCCACCAAATCCCCTTGGGATTCAGAAAAATCCACGTAAAATACCGTGCTTAAATCAAAATGCTTCATGGGACTTGTAGAATCCCTTTTCGTACCCCGAGGACCCATCACACGCATACGTCTCGTTATTTTCGTCCCCCGAGGACCCATCATACGCACATGTCTCGTCATTTCCACCCCCTGAGGGCTCGTCTTGTTCGCATGCTCGTCTCGTCTCAATTGACCTCCCGAAGGCACGTTTCTCTATTTTCGCCCTCCAAGGGTTCGTCTCGTCTCAATGGGCCTCCCGAAGGTACGCATTTAAAGTTATTGCACAAATTTGTCCTCCGGGGCACGTTTTCATTTAACTTTGTCCCAATCGAACTACGCTGGTCTGATCCCCACAACAGGGTACGTAGGCAATCCCACGGGCGCGACCACCTTCATCGTTTGGTTGCACTTTGATTTTTATGTCTCAATTTAAAGAGCTTTGCATTAGCGGATTGGGATGCCTTTTTCTTTAAGCGTCACTCGTACCAAACAAATGGTGTCCGAGATACGTCAAAGAGGGACTACTGTAGACGCCCCAATCCGGGCCTTGAAAGCGCTTTAAAAACCCCAATGATGAAATAAAGGAAACAAATGCCTCCGAGAGCTTGGAAATGAGACTCTGCCAAAATCAACCCAAAAGGCCCAGAGCCAAACCAAAGGCCCAGAGCCGAATCAAAGGCCCAGAGCCAAAAGCCCAGAGCAAGCCTGGAAGCCCAGGACTGGACCCTTAAGCACCGCACGGCACACCTCTACATCGCACGGCATAAGAGATTTCATTACGCCGCACGAGGTCATGAGGTCAGCCGCACGACATTTTGGGTAAAATTCTGACTGGCTCAGTTAGCTGTCGGCCACGCCCACATAAGCCATTCCTACAAGCTAGCTGCTGAATGGGCACTTCTGGCCCGCCCAGAAAACACCTCCACCATTTGAAAATTCAAAATCCTTGGCCTTTGCCTATAAATACAACCCTCCACTCAAGAGAAAGGGGCCCTGAATTCTCTTTCTCTCTCATTATGCTTTCAGACCCCTTCCTCACTCCAAAGCCTTGAAAAAGTGCTCCCAAAACATTCCCAAGGCTCTTTCTTCCTAAAAATCCTCCATTTTTCTCCTCTCCATTGAAGTGAGTTCTTTTGCTCACTTCAAAGCCTCTTACTTTCCAAGAACCCCCTTTATCAAATCATACTCATTATTTCTCCCAATCGCTCTCATCCACATCCATCCGAAGCCATCTGTCTCCATCCGAGCTCAAAGATTAAAGGTATAAACTAGTTTCCTTGGGGTAGGCTACATCCTTACCCCTGAGGGGACCTCTCTGAAGTCAGGATCGGCCCTCCTTGGGTCAGATTTTGGCCTAAAAATCATTTTCAAAGTAAAAGCAAGCCTCTGTGCCAAGAAGACTCCGCCGCACGGCATTTTGATGCATCGTGCGACGTAGCCGACTTAGGCCCACGGCATTTCAAGTTTGTTGTTTTCTTTATTCAAACTATCTGGATCACAGTCATTCTTCATTAGATCCATACTAAGAAGTCAGACACGAATACTTTTCAAAATAGACCATATCTATAAACCATATGTTGTTTTCCTTCTTTGTTTCAAAAGAGATGGAGCATTTTTGGATCATTCTGAAAGATCAGGAGTTTAAGAACTTCTTCTCCTTCCATGGCTTGAAAGAATGGTATTTTCCCAGAGCCATCTGGTAATGGAAATGCTGTCTGACTTGAGTTTGAAACCCCACGTGTCGAACCTAGGACACTGGGCGGCGTTCTAAAACTTTGTGAAAACTTGAAAACGTGGAGGAAACCCCGCATGGTGTTTTGTAAGACTGCGCGGTATATTACAAAATGCCGTGAACAGGGATATGGTGATCCAGACAGTTTTTGTTAAAAGTTTCTTTCATCCTGTATCATCCTTATCATCACTGTACAGTTTGCACCACAAGTACGTCAATGTGTTATATTAAATCCCACGTCCCTTTCCCGTATATGTGTTAATCAAGGTTATGTTTTTCAAATGATATTAAAATCCCCCATTAACAATGCTTAGTAGAGACTGGTCTTTACCGGGTGAGTGGGGTGCTTTTCAACAAAACCTTCCCCGCTCGTAACGTGGCTCCCGAACCTAAAATCTCAACGTTTTCGCTAGATCAAAAGCCTTTTCCACGTCAAGCTCTCGGTTTCTTGGATCATCCATCACGAAAAATCCGGGTGGCGACTCTCTTTTGGGCGCGCGCCGGTCGGGGAGCCCACAGGGTCCAACTATTTGCGACTGCGAATTTATTGTATACAGCCTATGCTAAACCAAACCCATAAATCTTGTAACAATTTACTATACACAACATAACTGTATGGATGTATTCCTGAACAGGTACAATTAGTCACCGAGCACGTGATGTACCAGGGGCATGTGGTAGGCGTGATAAGCTTATTGCCGGGCAGTGCGATGAACGGCTGAATGGACCAGTGACATGAGAGGTCATTAACCCAGGCTGTCTGTTCGGCTAATAAGGACAAAAAACATGAGAAGTCCTTTGTCCAAATGTAACGACATGGACCAGTTTCATGTGAGGTCATTGGTCCATATGGACTGTTCGGCAACAAGGTAGCCAAACGGGGGAAGAAGTTGCCCTAAAATAATAAGGCGGTAAGAACGCCCTAGAAGGTTCCAGAATAGTAATATTCTGTAAAAGAATGGGATCCCGGATATATAGGATCAAGGCAAGACACCCAACGTGAATGGGATGTTCGGATGATTAGGGGAAAGAGTCCCAAAAGGACTAAGAGTCCCAAAAGGATTAAGCTATTATACTGATAAGGGAACTAGAATCCATGAGATACTAGGTTTCTTATACGAGATAGGAATCCTAAGGCAATAGGAATGCTTGGACAACAAGCACCCGTGAATCTATAAATACGAGGTAAACCTGGAGGTAAAAGGTACGCAATTTTGGGTGATCTCTTATTGTCTTCCTACTGATAATTAGGGTTCATTGCTAGTTCGTGATACTAACTTAGGCATCGGAGGGCCTTTGCCACGAGAGGCAAAGGTGCACTCACCCCTTGTCTGTTTTGCAGATTAGGGTTCCGACGAAGAATTAGAGTTCCGATGTAGAGGCACGTGAAGCCGTTGCAGTTTGGTGTTATCCAGAGCACCAATTGTTTTCATCCCCCTACAATTGGCGCCGTCTGTGGGAAACGAGAAAATTCCCTGAAAAGATAACCATAATGGAGGAAGATCCAACCACACCGTTCAATCCAAAGAACCAGTTAAGTGGTGGAGGGGATAAGTCTCCACCAGGTGCTCCGAGAAAGCCCACTGGAAGGGAGGACAAAGCGACTATGGGCTCCACGAGAAGGAGCAAATCCCACCGAAGAGAGGCATCGGTGGAACGTTCAAGAAGTGTCCACAACAGCGAGGATATCCTCGACAAAAAGAGGAAGGAGATTGAGGAGTACGCTCGTTTGATTAAAAAACGAGAGTACAAAATACGAGAGTTGCAGCGGGTACGAGATCACCCAGGAGATTCTAGACTCTCACGAAGGAATTCCGAAGAATACAGGCGGGCTCTGCTAGTCCATAAAGAGCCTCATTCACGAGGAAGAAGGAGCAGGAGCAATAGTCCTACCACGAGATGATATGAAGCTTCCCCACGAAGAAAGAGAAGCAGAAGTAAAGACCGAACACTAGAAAGGCGAAGGGCTTCTTCATGAAAAAGAAGGAGTAGAGAGCGAAGTTCCACACCCGAGGAAGAAACAAGGAAGCATCACCGTGACAGGTACGAGGGACCTGATGCTGACTGGTCCAAAGCTACAGCTCATAAAACGAAGGAAAGTGAGGAAGGGACAGTGTCTGCACGGGAGGCGGCATGAAAAGCCCTGAGTAACATGCAGCCTCCCCTTTTGCAAGGAGGCTGCAGGAGGCCAAATTGCCGAGCAGAGTGAAACACGGAGCGTTCGTGCTTTACGAGACAAACATGGACCCTGTGGCTCACATATAGCACTACCAGCAGGCCATGTTCATGCACGATGGCGACAATGCCATTCTGTGCAAGATGTTCCCATCAAGTCTAGGCAAGGTAGCCTTATCCTGGTTTCATAAATTGGCACCACGATCCATACGGGGATGGAGGCAGTTGGCTGAGGAATTCACTGCTCGGTTCCTGACAAGTAGAAAGGCCCCAAAGACGTTTGAGAGTCTTTCCACCATGTAACAGGCGGAGAGCGAGCCGATCAGAGATTACGCAACGAGATTGAAAGTTGCAGTGAGGAGTATGCCATAGCAACCTTCAAAATCGATTTGCCTGTTCGGGGAGAACTGCGTCGCTCACTGAATAAACATCCGGTGGCTATGTTGGCCAAACTGATGGAGCGAATAGAGCAGCACGCCAGAATGGAGGATGACATACTCCGCGAGGACGGCAGGATTGCTGCCGAACAACTGAAGACACCTGCCAAAAAGGTGGATAAGCCTGAGCCCAAGACTTACAAGGAGAGGAAGGACTATGGGCAGGCTAAGAAAGATCCGTACAAGGAAAAGCAAGCTCCTGATCCCAAATCCTTCTTTTCTATCACTACTGTTTGGAAGGAACCAATTTATAGGATTCTTTATCGAATAAAGAATCAGCCATACTTCAAGTGGCCCCCAAGTCTAGGCGGGGACAAAGACGCTAAACGTGCTACGAATCAGCACTGCAGCTACCACAAGGATTGGGGCCACATGACTGAAGATTGCGAGATGTACAAAAGGCACCTTGACGATTTGGTCTCTCGAGGCTATCTCAAGGAGTTTATCCAGGAAGATCCCAAGGAGAAGGGGAAAGCCATGGAACTGGATTACGAACAGAATCCTAAAGGGGTAATCCATGTGATACATGGGTTGGCCGCGCCTTATAAGAGAAATGAGGTTAGGCTATTACAAAGGCAGGTTAAGCACGATCAGCATGTGATGCGATTGGGAAATAAGAGAGGGCGAGAGAGTGATGTATGCAAAGAGGGCATAGTGTTCACGGATGATGATTTGGGGGAAGTTCAGATACCCCACAACGATGCTTTGGTCATAACCCTACGAGTTGGGGAATATGACATCGAGAGGATCCTAGTGGATTCAGGAAGTTGTACAGAGGTGATGTACTACGATGCATTCAAGAAGCTGGGGTTGGCCCAAACGAATTTAGATCAATCCACAACACCCCTGATTGGGTTTGGTGTGCAGGGGCGGTTTGGACCCTTGGAAAGGTAACACTGCCTGTTCGGGCAGGATCACTTGTTTTGAGGACAGATTTTCTGGTCATAAACGTTCCTTCTTCCTATAACGCGATTATAGGAAGGACATGGTTGCACAAAATGAGGGCAGTCTCCTCAACTTACCACCAGATAGTGAAATTCCCAGGATCCAATGGGATCGAAGCAATTAGGGGCAATCAGAAAGTGGCCCAACAATGTCTGATTTCCATCATCAAAAGAGCCCCAAAGGCCCAACACGTTCATACATTGGAAATACCAGATCAACCAACTATCGAGGATGTCAGAAGATGTTCGGCTGATAAGGTAATCGAGAGTTTAGACAAAATTCAGATCAACGAGGATGATCCTGAAAGATATTTTTTGATTGGGAAGTCGTTACCAGCAGAGGAAAAGGATGAATCGATACAATTTTTGAAGGAATATGTCGACGTATTTGCATGGGTACCAGAAGAGATGCCCGGTGTAGATGCTAACATAATCTGCCACCATTTGAATGTTGACCCTCAGCATAAGCCAGTTATTCAAAGAAAACGTAGGGCGGCCGTACAGCACGTGGATGCTATTGTTGAAGAAGTTAATCGTTTGCTTGAGGCAAAGGCAATACGTGAGGTTTACTACCCCGAATGGCTGTCTAACACCGTGGTCGTAAAGAAGAAGAATGAGAAGTGGCATGTCTGTGTGGACTTCACAGACCTGAACAAGGCCTGTCCCAAGGACAGTTTTCCTCTCCCAAGGATAGACCAGTTGGTTGATGCAACAGCTGGCTATGAGCGAATGAGTTTTCTTGATGGGTATCGAGGATATCATCAAATTGCTATGTTTGGGCCCGATCAGGAGAAGACTTCTTTTATCACTCCACGAGGTTTGTACTGCTATAGTGTTATGCCATTTGGACTGAGAAATGCAGGGGCGACATACCAAAGGCTTGCAACTATCATGTTCAGAGAGCTGCTCGGGAAAACTATGGAAGTTTACATAGACGATATGGTGGTGAAAAGTCGAGACAAGCGAGGGCATATTACGGATTTGAGAGAAATCTTTGAAATCTTGAGGAAGTACAAGTTGAAACTCAACGCCTCGAAATGTGCATTTGGGGTTGGCTCTGGGAAGTTCCTAGGGCATCTCGTGACCATGAGGGGAATTGAGGCTAACCCAAATCAAATTGCAGCCTTGCAGAAGTTGCAAAGTCCCAAACCACGAAGGAAGTCCAGAAACTGACTGGGATGGCTGCAACGCTTAATAGATTTATTAGCAGGTCAAGTGATAAGTGCAGACCCTTTTTTCAGTTACTGAAAAAGAGGGAAGGATTTGAATGGGGAGCAGAGTGTGAGCAAGCTTTCCAGGACCTGAAGAAGTATTTGGCCGAGCCTCCACTTTTGTCAACCCCACAGCCAGGTGAGTCTTTGATTTTGTACTTAGCTGTTTCTGAACATGCTGTGAGTGCGGTCCTGCTAAGGGATTTGGGAAACGAGCAAATCCCAATTTATTATGTTAGCAAAACACTGCTGGATGCACAGTCGAGATATCTGCCCCTAGAAAAACTTATCCTGGCACTAAGGACAGCAACGAGGAAATTGCCACACTACTTCCAAAGCCACAGGGTTGTGGTTTATACTGAATTTCCACTGAAGTCACCGCTACGAAAGGCAGATTTTTCAGGAAGAATCTCAACGTGGTCCGTCGAGTTGAGCCAATATGATATTGATTATCAACCACGAACAATAATCAAAGGCCAAGTGTTGGCTGATTTTGTGGCAGAGTTTTCTCCCACAGTAGCTGCCCTGCCTCCTACGAAAAAGGAACATGAGAATAAGACATTGTCCACGAAGGATAAGGTCTCAGCCGAACAGAACGATACGGAGTGGAAGTTATTCGTAGACGGATCAGCTTGTAACACTGGTTCAGGAATAGGTGTTGTCCTTTTTCCTCCCGGAGGAGTAATGATAGAATTGTCTGTTCAGCTTGGTTTCAGTGCATCGAATAATGTGGCGGAGTACGAGGCACTCTTAGCTGGATTGAGAAGCGTGAAGACTCTGAAAGCAAAACGAGTAAGGGTGCATTGTGATTCACAGCTTTTAGTGAATCAGCTGTCCAGGGAATATCAGGCCCAGAATGAGAAGATGGCAGCATATGTGGAAGCGGCCAAGGATTTACTTGATACCTTCGAAAGGGTCCACATTGAACAGATAAGCTCTGGACAGAATGCCCATGCCGATTCCCTGGCATGGCTGGTTGTAGCAGTCCCAACTGAACTCAAGCGAAGGGTGGCAGTTGAGTATCTGATGGAGCCGAGCATTGGGAGAAGCGTGGAGTTGGTTTTGGAGGTGAACCAAGGTCCAAGTTGGATGGACCCAATTGTGGAGTTTTTACGAGATGAAATACTCCCCATCGATAAAAAGGAGGCTCATAAGATCAAGACCAAGTCTGCAAGGTTCTAGCTGTCCCCGGAAGGGAAGCTTTACAGAAAGTCTTTCACATGCCCATATTTGCTGTGCATACACCCAGAGATGGTGCAAAATTTCTTCATGAAATCCATGAGGGAACGTGTGGGAGACATGCTGGGGGCAGATCCATCACCCACCGAGCAATTACCCAAGGCTACTAGTGGCCACACATGCAGGAATATGCAAAGATGTATGTGAAAATTTGTGAGAAATGTCAGAAGTTCTCACCAATGATTCGGACACCAGCCAAAGATCTGGTGCCTTTGACAAGCCCTTGGCCATTTGCCCAGTGGGGAATGGATATCGTGGGTCCCCTCCACAAAGCAACTGGGAATCGAAAATTCCTGCTAGTCGCAACGGACTATTTTACTAAATGGATAGAGGCAGAACCACTGGCCAAAATCACCGAACCTATTATAGAAAAGTTCGTGTGGAAGAGTATCATTACTCGATTTGGGGTTCCCTACTCTTTGATTACCGATAATGGGTCCCAATTTCAAAAGAAATTCAAGGCTTTTTGTGTCCAGTATGGAATTCGGAATTACTATTCGACTCCAGCCTACCCTCAGAGTAATGGGCAGGCAGAAGCATCTAATAAAACCATTCTTGACGGGATCAAGAAAAGGTTAGATAAGGCCAAGGGGAAATGGCCCGATGAATTGCCTCTTGTTTTATAGGCACATAGGACAACCCCTAGGAGGTCTACGGGAAAGACCCCCTACTCATTGGCATACGGTACAGAGGCAGTCATACCTTTGGAAGTGGGCCTTCCAACCAACAGGACAGTGTTGGTTGAGAGTGGGGGCAATGATAAAGCCCTTGAAATTGAGCTTGATCTCGCCGAGGAGAGGAGAGAAAGGGCCCTAGTCCATTTGGCCTCTTATTAGGAACAACTGATGAAGAGCTATAATAAGCACGTTCACCCTCGAGAGTTTGGTGTTGGGGACCTTGTACTACGAAAGGTGCTCAGCAACACCAAGGTGGCCAACGAAGGCAAGCTAGGGGCCAACTGGGAAGGCCCGTATCGAGTAACAGAGATTGTGGGCATAGGGGCCTACAAATTGGTTGATCTGGACGGCAACCCAATCCCGAGGCCATGGAATGTTCATAATGTGAGAAAATTCTTTGTTTAGAAGAATTGAGTTTTATTTTAGATTGCACTACGTGATTGTGTGGGAATTACGAATGATATTCCCTTGTTTTTCTTATTCTACTTACGGATTACTCTGTTTTAGTTGCCAGGGGTACGAATAACGCCCCCTTGAGTTCAAGTCTATGAATAAAGACATCCTTTTTCTCAAAGTATATTCAGTCTTTTGAAATGTTGGTTTTTAATATGAAATATGGAATATTGGTTTTATTTTCCTTATTCATATTGGGGAGCATGGGATTGGCATGAATGCCATATACGAATACATCTATGCTTGATAAAAGATAGCTCAATAACTGCGCACGAACAAACGCTAAAGTATGAGAAACTTATAAACAAATGTACCCCTAGTATGAAGACACTTAGGATGCATACAAAAGCATGTGGCTGTTCGGATACAATCATTTGAGTAAGTGATTGTGCTAAAAAGTATGAGATACTATAAGTTCAAGAAACTTACATTTGACTTTTGATTAAAATACGAGAAATGTGGACCAAAATTTGGTATGAGATACCTCAAGTACGAAACACTTGTAAAATGCCTAAGTACGAATATACTTAGTTAAATCTGAAACTTGCATACGAAAACATGCACGAAATCAAGTACGAAATACTTGATTCATGGATACTTGGATCCGTTAACCTATCCAAGCATGAGAAGCATAAACCAAAGTACGAAATACTAAGTCAATATATGCATTCGCATCAGAAAGAGAGGTATGAAATACCCACAAAGAACTTAGTTAAAACATTAAACAACCATGAAAGGGTTTGTTACCGAACAGATCAAAAGAAATCTAAAACTTCTGTATCATCACAGAAACAAAAACCAAAGAAAAGGAAAAAAAGAGTTCTTCTGGTGCCTCGCAGGGCTGAAATAACTACAGTCGCGCAGGGCCTGTAAGTTGTTCTACGAATTACGTACTCACCATATTTAGTCCAATTCTTGGACCTCAGGAGTAAGTTGGCCTGCAGCCTCTGTTCCAATCTTTGTTGGGACCCTATCACCACCAGCATCCCCTTCTTCAACTATGGGATCATTGTTTGATTCCCGAACAGGTGACTCCACGACAGCAGTCCTCAGTCCTTCAGTAGGCATATCTTCTTCAGCACCAGCAAAATCTTCGATTTGTTGATCGATGTCATCCTCTGGATTCCGCTGGGGTTCATCTGCAACTTGAGCACGTCTGCTTGGTAAATCATTGTCCTCCCAAAGGGGAGAATCCTCAGCAACCCCTACCTTCGTCAGACATGTTTCCCAGCAGGCTATCCAGATCTGGTCCTGAATGGCAGGCATCTAGTTCACATAGCTGGCTGTTGTTGTGTCGAAGCCCTTTTTATAACCTTCATTGTATGAAGCCTTTTTGGTGCTGTCAATCTCTGCTAGAGCTTGACCAAGGCTATCCTCGGCAGTCTCAAGCTTGCTTTTGGTCTCCACAACCTCTGCCTTAGCCTTGTCTCTCTCTCTCTCTCTCTCTCTCTCTCTCTCTCTCTCTCTCTCTCTCTCC
>BPLS01027568.1:0-19134 GCA_019656275.1 Rhododendron kiyosumense
ATAGGGAAGACCCAATTCTTCTCGTACTCCTCTGTTTTTCTTTTTAATTTCCGTTTATAAAAATGGACAACCTTTCATTATTGGTAATTTTGATTGTATATAATTTTGGTTGTATACAGAATTGCAGATAATTATTGGTAATTTAATTTTTTCCTGTATAAATATGTTTTATTTTTTAGTTCACGTCTTTCATGTTTTTTTTTTTTTTTTTTTTGAAGGTAAGTAACTTGTCTTTCATTTTACTCCATCTAAATTCTAAGTAGCTAATCATAGCTTTTAAACAAACCCTTCCACTGTAGCTGTTCAACGTTTATCTGTCTGAAATCCACCACACAAATATATACACATATGAGACCTGTTTGTTTGTTTTAGAAAGTAGCATATTCATCTTGATTATAACAAAATCAAATGGGCGTTGCACACCCTCTTGCCTTAATATTGCTCCCACTCGGCCATAATCCTGACCCTACCACTGAATACAGTATGCATGAATCATTACAGCAATTACACGTAAGAAGGGCATTTTAGCCCTTTGCCACTTTTGTTTTCACTATTAAGAGGAATGTATTACAAAAGAACTAAGCTTCCTGAAACAAATTGCTCTCAGGAATTGCAGTTTGTTGATTTCTAAGCAAGCAGGTGATGATTGGCGTTCTCCGGCGTTTCGAACCCCAACAAATGTTGATCTTATCGATCTTTCTTTTCGTCCCGAGAAAACCTTGACAGTTTGTAGCAGCACAATGACAGATGACTTCGGGCCCGAATTGCACAAATCTACAAAGGCAAATATCACACAACTCTTATTCTTCCTCTGCAACATATGTTCCTCGGCAACTCCAGTTATAGGACCCAATGAAGAATAGAAACAGCTAAACCCTGTTGATCTATACATCTACCTCTCAACCAGTTATGAATTTAAGAGCGAAAACCATGTAAACCATAACAGAAATCGCAGGCCAAGATCTTTCTACGAATATCTTGGAGCTAAACAGACTCATATGACTCATATCTAAGGAGAGAAGGCAACATGTAGTGAGCCAGAATGCCAGACCGTACCCATTCTATTTAGACGGGCCTGTCAAACCAGGAAGGCCATCAACCCAGTAGCTGAACCCAGGCGGCCGAAGGGCCATTCGGCCTGTCATGTCGTGGGCAGGGTAATGTGTTGGGCTAAGGCACTTGAGGCCAAACGCTACAAGATGATGTGCCACATCATGGCCAGGTGGCTCTGTTCAGCCACATCACACTTACCTACATGGCGTTCGGCAATCATCATGCATGACGTCAAACCGCAAGGCGCCAAGGCGGTTATTTGTGACGTCATAAGGTATGGATAGGTCATTAGCTAGATTCTCTTGTGGGCACGATTTATAATAAATACATGTGATAAAAGAGAAACCCCTATTTTTGGTTTCTCTTGTGTGCAATACTCTCTATCCTCCCTGATTTTCTTTCTTCTACACTGATGACTTTTTGACACAGCAACCTCCACGACCATGTCGATAAGGTGGCATATAAGGATCAAATATATCAAATGCCATATTTTCTCTACATGCACATCGCACATGCCCCATTACTTCTACCACAACACAATGAACTGATTAGAGGGATAAAAATGAGAAAATACACAACACTGTATGACCAACAAACAATAATAACTGGAGAGCAAAATTAGAGCATACCGGTAATCATATGTCAACGGTTCGCCAATTTTAATAGATCTACCAGCAAAGACACCAACACGTGTTTCACCCTCAACTTGCCTTCAGAATGAACAAATATTATTGTCAAAACTTATTGATAAAAAAAATATTTTATGCCTCGACTGCAATAGACAGGCTAAATAGATACAATAAACTCACAAGAGAATGCAGATAGCAAGTCATTTAGGCACACAGTAAATCTGTTACCAAAACCAGCAATGTGACACTGTAAGGTCATTGTCAATCATCCAGAAAATGACATGAGACAGACAACCCATTTCAACAGTAATCCAATCTAGACTCACAAAAGTACGACACTGTAAGGTCATATAAAACCAGGTTGCATTTCAATACTTATAGCATGGTAATACCTGTACAATGGAGTTAAGACCACCGGGAATGGGAAATGTGGTCGGATGAAGAATTGCAAATAGATAAGAAATGGTGGAACCATGGAACACACAAAAAAACACCCTTACTAAAGTGAGAAGCCAATGTCTTGTAAAAGATTTTATTGTTAAGCTATAGCTGACATCCATCTCCGAGAAAAAATAGGGTCCCCAAACAATTGATCTTCAAAAGTAGGTAGTGAAGTTGTTAATACTAACCATTTTTCCAGCTTACAGTTGGGATCACAACTATGATTTAGAAAGCGAGAAGAATTCCCCTTGAAGGTCGCATCAATTGTAAAGTCTTTTCGAATTTCACACATGTAGAAATTCTGGACACCTCTGTACTTCATGTCCCAAAGCCTTTGTTCACACATGGCATCATCAATAACTGCCGCACAGATCAACATTTCAAGGGTCACAGAAGAACGACAAAAATTTAATTTCAGCTTCAAAAGAATATCAGTAGCATTTCGTATTATCTGCAGTTCCGAATAAAATGGAAAAACATAAAAAGTGTGAACCAAAGCATTTTGTATCTGGTGAAGTTGAAGATACATAGTCAAGCCCGGATCTAAAGTTTGAAAATGATCTATACCAGAAGTGAACTATAGTACAGTTTGCCTAGTGAATGAGGGGCTCCCTTTCAAAGCAGAATGCCGAGATTTAGTCTCACTGCTGCAAGCTGCAGCTTCATCTTGCAATGTTTCCTTCTCAGTTAATACCACTTATCAATGTTCTAAAAATTGCTAGGCGCTAGTCAAGCAGAAAAGGGCTTGCCTAGTGCCTAGGCGCCAACAAGTCAGCCGCCTAGCCGGGGACTAGTCAGCCGACTTTTAGAACACTGCCACTTACTTTAAGTAATAGCCAACGTCCTCTGAAAAAAGCCAAGCCCGAAGTGAATTCATAACTTCATACAGGGCTTGAGTCACCCACCCTTGTCAAAGTACTCGATTTGTGGCCAAAACAATGAACTCTTGTGTGATTTTGTTATGAAAACTATCACGTAAATATCTCGTACATTAAACATGGAGAAAGAAAAAGTGTAGAAGAATCCTGACAACCAAATGAATAGTACAGAAAGTGAAGAAAAAAAATACAGAAAGACATGCATTGCATCTTTGACACTTTGGAAGCCTACACGAGCATGTTGTCAGGGGAAGGGGGAGATGATGCAGGGGATTGAATTGTTGACCCAACATGAGAATCAAAGCCCATCCACTGGGACTACTTTGGCTCCAGAAATGGCAACTCAGCATATCAAGCAAGAGTGAACAACGGAAGTGAAAGCATGATGCAGTGGTTAATGCCACATGTATATACCTAAATGCTTATTAGATGAAAAAGGAGAGAAATTGAGATGCAAGACCATGACATCTTAACCAAACTGAAGTAACTGAGGACTTGCTTATTCAACTATTACAGGGAACTTTGGGTTATGCTGATGTATCTTGAAATACCAGGTAAAGAAGGTACCTTCCCCAATATACTCTGTGACAAAATCACCTTGACTTAAGCATTCACCTGCCTCTACTCCCCAACCGCAAAATTCCGTCTGGGAAAAAATTCAAGCATGCTGTTAATGAGATTAATTTACCCTATTCAAAAACTTTACAATGACAATTAATGAGATTACGGAGAATAGTTTATACCTTCACAATTTTGACTTTCTTCTCTTTGCGAAATGGTCTGTTCGTACACATTTCAGAGCAACGACAAGCTTTTGAGCAGCTTATACATTGAACCCTATTGGTGATGAAATATGACATAAGACTCTCTATAACCCCACTTGAGGTTCATGTAAAATAACACCAATATATGAGTTCATAAAACATAAATCGACCATAAAGGTCAAAAACCAAACAAATTACAGAATAAAGGTTAAAGTACTTGACATAAAATGTGATGGAGTACTAATGCCCTGTGATGAGTCTGGACCACCATGTACTCTTCTGCTATCGCAATAAGATGATATGACTTTCAGATGCAATTACTGCTATTCTCAATGTAGTATTTATGTAGAACCGGCATTGTGTTGTCACACCTGTCCTGTCACCAGTCTAGATTCAAGAAAAAACTCATAGTTGCTTCATATTTTTTTCAAAGTTGTTATCAGTGATTTTATTTGATAGTTTAACCATATGCGGTCCGTATGTAGATTAGAAACAGCCATGGGACTAGGAAATCGTCATCCAAATTTAAAAACATTATAGTGGTCGATATCATTAAGATGATTCCTGAAAGGAACTAAACTTTAAGTAATCATTGACAGATGTGAATAATGGTCAAGTACGTGAATTTTGATAAGAGTCCCTAGGTAGTAATATTTTTTTCTTTCGTCAAAAATAAATAAATAAATAATAAAAGTGGACTTTTGAATCCTAATTTTTTAAGATGTAAAGGTCCCAAGAAACTAACTAGCAGAACAACTATTGCATAGATTACCAAATGTACTTCTCCAAGGAGACAAACTTTGGATGACTGTTAAATTTACATTACCTGCAAACACAGTCTTCAGAGCATTGAGTAGAATTGCAATTCGTGCAACCAATGTCCCCATCAACATCATTGCGCTTTTTCTTGATAAGGTACACATCTAATTCAGTCAAGGACAACAATAAAATAATACTCCCTCCGTCCTATTTTTGTTCATATTTGAATTATGTGTCATTTTTTAATTGCTTATATCTTTCAATCTATAATGTTTTTCATAATTTTGAAAGCTCTGTATTATAGAACTAATCGAGATCAATCAAACAAGATTCATATTGCATATTTTTCAAGATTCACACTAAAAGATATATGCAAAAGACATAAAAGAGACAAACAAAACAATGAACAATGAAAATGGGACGAAGGGAGTACATACTCAATCTGAAGAAAATAAATTTAACCATCAAACTGTAGCAAAACCAATAAGCCCTGTGCAGATGTGGGAGAAACTCAATGCTTTTTCAGATCAAGCATAGTTAAAGGACTAATGTTGATATTGATCAAAACATGTAATTGATTCAGCATAATATAAAGACAGCATGCTTTGGATACTGCGCCTGATGTGCACATATGGAGGTGGCTCCAGTCTAGTCTCCATCGCGTCTCTCCAAGTAAAGTCAATCTTGAACTCCTCTTCAATGTATGGTAGAGGCAAACGATAAAATATTTCCTAAATTTGAGCGATGAAAAAGTTAGCTTTTGCATCCAGGCATCAGTACCTTAAATTATGGAAGTAGAATAGTTGGTACTTGGTACCATTTTGTAGTTCATTTTCTCTACTCTGGTTGTCAAAAAGTTTTGGAAAATGAAACAAAAAAGTTATAATTTTTTTCGGTTGGATACATTCTGGACACTCTAGAACACGTTGGGAACATTCCAAGGACATGTTCAAGGACACGTGAAGGACACATTAAGAAGTTAAAATGCAATCATGAAAAGTGGGCTCAAACTGAAAGTTTCCGTGGAGGTTTAATTCACTTTTTTTTTTTTTTGTATTTTGAAAGTGAGTACTATTTGTGTTTCTTATCTTAATATGATGGACATAATTTTGTCACTTGCATATTAATTCCTAGAAACACTAGAATATAAATATATGTTGTCGTTGGCTTGTCCGTAACATGTTTGCATCCTAATTATTGGAGATATGATGTCTCCGCTTGTCCTTTTTGTGTCCATGTCTTCATGTCCATATCCATGCTTCTTAAGTTACCTCCCTTCATACTCTGCCTCTCTGGCTACTTCTTGTCCCACTAGTTACCAAAGATGTTTTCTTGCTTTGGTTATAGAAATGTGTAAGCATACCAACCGCGTAATTTTGTTTGTTGAAGAGAAAAAAGTAAGTGAAAATATGTTTTTCTCTTATTTCTGCATACAAAAAGCAAAAACCTGGGTTTGTTGTCTATCGCCAGTACGACTTGAAGGAAGTAGCAGTTATGCGTAAGAAAAGATGTTTCGTACGGGGATTAAACTTGAAATTCAAATACAACTGTTGATTAAATTCTGTAGGTTAAGTTATTTAATTTTGATGTTTAAAGTAAAAGCAAAAAATAGCAATTTTTTAATCTATACGTTGAAAAACAAATAGTGTCAGATTACTAAAACTCTGACCTCTATGCTGCTTGTTGGGGCTGCATGCTGCTCATTCAACAAGATAGGTTAGTCCTGTCAGCCACTAGAATCAATAAAAGATGCAAAAAATGATAAGCAAATGAGAGATATGCAGTATCAAAGCTACAAGTAAGTGGCCATTGTGAACAGCAATTGGTTCTTCTGATCATGACCTCAAATACAAAGTTCAGCCTGTCATGAAGCAACCAGCAAGAGAACTTTTAAAAGCACTTACCAATAATCATTTAATTGTTCAAAAGCAAAATTTAACACAACTATATGCTACCACAGTATTGAAGATGCTAAATGGTGGAATATGAGAAGAAAAGAAAATCGCAGCCTGGAATGTTTTGAGATGACAAAGCTTGAACGTGTTGCCACTAGTAAATGACTAAATGCATAAGAATTAAGAAGCAATAATGCTTCATATGAAGAAAAAAAAAACCTCAGCATTACGCTAATAAAAAGTGGCAGGGCAATTTCCATGATATAAAACAGTAACTACGAGAGTAAAATCCAGAAACTATCTAGGACAAAGAAAAACCATTCTGGTGAAGGAAAGAAGAGATTGACCTTCTCCAACCGCCAATCATCAGGATGTCGCCAGCAAACAGCTCGGCCAGGTTGATTATTCAGATGAATAACACCCTCTGGAAATGCAGCACACTTGTCATGTGATGCTACCATGCATCGGACACAACGCCAGAAGGACTTCTGTTTGCATAAGTAGCATGCCTATAGGAGAAAGATGTCAATGCGAGTGATACATCACAACATTAAAAGCACAGCAGTCGCAAAACATGGATTCACATTCAGAAACAATATAAGAAGGAACTTAATATGATGACCACAAAGAAAATTCATCACATAGACAAAACTTAACGGAAACAGTATAACCACTTAAATTAGCAGTAATAAAATTCTCTACAAGTTTTGACAAAAAATTGACAATCAACCAAAAAGAGGACACATCAATAAGAATAACCCTAAAACAATAACCAGTCAAGGCAGGAGCAAGCAATTTTGACAAAAAATTGAGGTCACAACATTCAAGCAGTACATGAACAAAGCAAATGCCGTGACTAGATAATGGAGCCTAAAAACTACAAGTAAAAGCTAGAAGCAGAATGGAGAGAACTTACATGGTGAAGACATGTAACTCTCTTCAAAGAGGATGACCAACATTTTTCTCTTGCACATGATGAGTGGAAAACAGCTTGACAACCATTAACAGAGCATAACACTTCCTCCCCAGGATGGATTGACAGTTGGCAAACCCGACACTCAACCTGCAATACATTAACAACAACTTTCACACACCATATTGTCAGCCCGAAACTGACCTAGAACATAGAACAACAAAGTTTAAATAGGGATTAACACTGACTGGAAACTGGGTCTCTACTACATAAGCATTGATGTAGAAAAATATAACAGACAACATGGTACATAACAATTTCAATCTTAACACTTCTGCTATCCACAAGCCCAAGTTTGACGACAACATTCATGAAATTCACTTCAGCATGAAATCCCCAACATTCAGAAATATTCATTCAGCGTATGGGATATCTAAAATCAGGCTTTTATGTTGTTTTTGTTAAGAAGAGTTTGACTTTTTGCCAACCTGATTCCGGAGTTAAGCATTTTTTGCTTTCCTACTTCTTTACAAAGAACTGGGGGTAATAGGTTGGCTTTTAGCTTATCTGTTGGGGTTGTTTTAGGTGGATTTCAGCTACTATAGAGAAGTCGAACATGTGAGCTTGTTGTCGCCCTCCAAAACTCAGTTAAACAAACGACCTGGGCAAGTGGCCTAGTGGTCATGTCGTGTAGTACCAGGTTCAAGCTTATGGAACACATTGGCACCCTAAGTTGAAATCAAACTAACCCATTAACACTCAACCCACATCCAAAAAAAAAAAAAAACAACTTTCTTGAACAGATGCAAGACTTTCTTCTTCAAAAACAGAGTAACCCACAAAAAATTAACATTTTTCAGCATTACACGACTTCATTGCCAAACAATACGTCACAAAGATTTCAAAAGACCATCAATAGGAAATAAGAATTTACCAGCCGCGGCGCGCCCCTGAGGAACGGAAGGAAGCATTTCCGCTCAGCCACTCCAGACTCAACCTTATTTTCTACCCATGCCTTCACATAATCATCTAAACACTTATTATTATTTTCCACCGTCATCTTGCCGCCTCCTCTGGTCTTCCTCGAAACCCTAACCTCATTCCCATTGCTCACTGGAAAGGGCAAATCGCAATCACCCTCTATGACTACGGTTTTGACCGGTTTTGGGGTCATAAGGCTGGACGAATCGCGTTGATCGGAGACCGGTTTGAGGGTAGGGGTGAGAGGTAGGGGAGGGGAGTTGAAGAGAATGCCCAGGTCAGGCATTGTCGATTGGAAACCCTAGAAGCCCCTTTTAGTAGTTAGGGCTGGAGATAGGGCTGATTTGGGTTTCGGTACTTCAATCGCACAGAGAGAGAGAGAGAGAGAGAGAGAGAGAGAGTCCGTGATGCACTGTACTGACTACTGAGAGAAATTAGGAGAGAGAGAGAGAGAGAGAGTGTGTGTGTGTGTGAAATGGGAGATCTCGTTAAGGGCGCGCTTGGGCGGGAAAGATGAAATTTGTAGTTGCAGAGGCGCGGTGACGAAATTACCACAGGAAACTTCCTCTCCGAAAACGGACCCGGGTGCTGCAGTACACATCTATCCTATACGTGCAGTGCAGACAATCTAGTCGTCTATTTCGGTAATTAACGGCTAGAATTTTCATCCAAACAATAAACGACTAAGATTTGTAGGAACTCGAATTAAATCCGAGTTGTCCGTGCTGAGATGGACGGCTGGACGGGTGCACTACAGTCATTCTCATTCCCCATAAATGAGCCAAGCTTTATTGAGCTCGAGCTCGGTTCTTAACAAACTGAGCCACTAACAAATTGAGGTTAGTCATTTACTAAACGATCGAGTTTCTTTAATCAAACTGAACCTCCCATATGAGTCGAGCTTTTATCAAATAAGCTGAACTTCATTCGACTCGTTTACTAAAGAGTTGAAAATTTGAGCTCGAGCTCGGTTAGTTTTACAGCCCATGTGTTGTTGGGACACCTAAGACATGGTGTTTCGGGCCACATTTTCACTGCACGTTGTTGTGGGACCTAAGACTATATTTGTGGAGTCCACATTAATGTGTGGAGAAAAGTGAAAATAAGACTAGGGCACCATGTGGCCTTTTAAGACGAGTAATTATTCAATGCTTTGAGGCACCGTCGTATAGTGTTTTAGGGCTCTTAGGCAATACATGGATGTGAGATTTGCCCACACTGTCATGAGTCTTGCATGAATGTGTAATTCTTAAGGTCCAAGAATACACATGGTGATACCTCAGAGCAACAGCAGCAGCTCTAGAGTTTTAGTTTAGTGGTAACAAAAATATTAAAAAAAAGATTTATATACAAAGCTCTATATGAAATGAATTTTTTTTTTATTATGATTGAAAATGAATAATGCTTAAATTATTTTGTTTTGTTGAGTTATATTATGTATATATTCACAAATTGAAGTGAATTTTGTTTACTTTGACTACTCATGGACAATTTAGTGTCGACAATATGAAAAAGTATGTAAGAAAAATCAGATTATATGTAAAAAAAAAATACAAAATTTTAGTGCATTTTTCGAGTTCAGGAGTACTGGAGCCGCTCTTGCCCCGAAGCATTGGATGATTTTTCTCTCTAAATATTAGAGGCATATGGGACATTAGTTACATCTTCTCTGGAATATGTTTCTCTTGTCGTTCATCATCTCCATGACTTGTAATTTGGTTGGTCTGATAATTTTCCAGGCTGCTTATGTAAATTTATGTTTCAAGGGGGTGGCTTCCATTCTTTGGAATGGACAAGTTTCTAGAAAATTTGGAAAGGTGAAATTAACTTTTTTGTTTGAGGCTCTATATATAGTGTCATTGTTTGAAATTCTATTGTTGGACTGAGCTTTGGAATGGTTAATTTACACATTTACAATGATAATTGTTTGTGCTATGGTTTGAAGCTGCAATGAAATTTGTTTGTTTTAGGAATCCATTAATGTTAAATTGACCTGTATATAGGGGGTGTTTGGCAACCCCATTTTAGCATTTTTGCATTCCCATTTTTCCATTTTGGGTGTTTGGCATCCAATTATGAGAACTCATTCTAGGAGAATGGATTCATGGATTTTCACTTTAGAAGCAAAAACCCAGAATCTGCTTCGGAGGTGCTTTTCACATTTTTGCCTTTTCCCATTTTTTGGTCAATTACCAAAATACCCACTTCTCCTCCATTTATTTACCAGTTTTGCCCCCATCATCTTATCCACTTATTTCCTCTCCTGTTCACACCAGACGGCAAATCCACCTATTTCCCATTTTCTTTTTCTTTTGCTTCAGTTCGTACGTACGGAGAATGGTTTGTGTGTGTGTGTGTTTTGCTTTAGTTGGTACTTTAATTTGTTTGCTAATATTAAGGGTTTGTTTTTTTTTTTTAATTTATTGTTTTTTATATTATGAGGTATGTGTTTGGTGTTAAATTAAAGTGGTGGAATTTCTTATTTCAAATATTACTTGTAACATGGTTTTATTATTTAAATTCTAAAATACCAAATAAAAAATATCAAATGTCTTCCTTACACCTCACATATGAAAGTTAAAAAATGAAATATATTAAATATTATAAAAAAATATTTTAACACAATAATAAAGGCCAAGGGCAACTTGGTAAAAAATTATCCATAATAGTTAGATGAGTGATTCAATTTAGAGGTAGAATGTCATTTTTTTTTTCTCGGGAATTCATTAATCTTTGCAAGAAACACAAAGATTAATGAACGCACAACAACATACGCCACTTGAGATCCAGAATACTAGGAATTGAAGGCAAGCCGCCAACCAATAACAATAATTAGGACCAAAGGAAAAGAAAAAAATTGAACCATCCCAAACACCCAAGATCTTCGAAACCCAACCGAAAAACAGCTACAATGAAAGATGCAACCAGAGAAAACCGATGCAAGACACAAAACACAACCAAATCCCACAGCCCCACTTAACGCATTTTATCGAACAAGATACCATATAGCTAGCTACAATAACATGTACTATCCCAGGGGCACATCTAATGGCAGTAATCAATTTCCCTGCTCGTCATGATCAATCGAACTGAAAGTTGGCTTCGCCTTGAGAGCCCTGAAAAAATGAACGGATCAAACTACCAAACAAAATTGAGGTGGAACACACCCTGCAGATACAATCTGAATCCTCAACTGTCGACAAGTTGAATGCGAACTAAAATACCAAGGGTCCATAAAACATTGCACATGCAGGTCTAAGCTTCGTGCTAACCTGCAATATTATTGCATAATTCTTTTTTTTTTATCTCATTATTGTTTCGTTAATACAGTTGTATTACACCCCCGCTAGTGAACGGTGCCGAGGTGTGTATGATGGACCCATTTATTCATATGTCATCAAAAATTGCTTTTGTATTAAAAAAATTGCCTTTGCATTATGATGGACCCATTAATTCATATTCTCATTAATATATGTCATCAAAATTCTGCGGTGGCCCTAAATTGCGCGCAGGAGCAACCGATCACAAGTATAAATTCATAGAAAGTTAACTTCTTCACTGTGTAGGTTGATCGATCTCCACATTCTGCTACCCAAGCAATTTAGATTCTGTTTATGAGCCGAAATAAATTTGAAGGATTAAATAAGAATGGTGGATATATAATAGGAGGATATGGTAGAATTATATATCTTCTTTATTATAAAACAGAAGAGTGTGGGGACAAGTTGTTAGAACGGCTTAGATTTATTTGATCTAAATGCTGTAGTGCATCCTCTCACTTCCCGGTTAAGTGCCCATGATTTTCATCTAAATCACACAACTGCCATCTCCTTCCAACCAGAATACGTAGTGCCATAGGCACGGGTTAGCACTAGTTATTTTATATTTGTTTTGGCTGATAGCTTTTAATTATGCAAAAAGTTTGTATGTTAGCTTAAGCTTACCCTCCAAATTAAGTTCCTTTCAATATCCAAGTTTGGGGTGGAGAGTAACAACTGCGTAATGGGGGAAGGGAGACTAATAAGGGACATGTTATTATTATGTTTTTTTGCCATGGTTAGCAGGGGTTAATGGGGTGGACATGGTTGGACGTGACCATAAATAGTTTTGCTATAGAGAGCCTTTTTGGTCCATGAGATTAACTAATTCGGGTGTATATGCCTACCAAACACCGGGCCAGCTTGTTTCGGTTTAAGGAAATAATCTATCCAACCACGTGCAACTAATAACAGATTGATGGTTGACACAGTTGAGAGAGTAAAGTGAGCATGCAAGAGACACCTTTGAACGCACAAAAAACTAATTTCTCTCTCTATCTTTTTTTACTCGTTTTTCCTACTTTCAAGTTTTAATCATTACTCTCATTTCTTTTTCTACTCATAACCCCAATTTTTTTTTCAAAATTTCTCAAAAACTCATCTAAACACTGCATAAAATTAACAAATAACTAAAATTTGTGTGTGAGGATTAATTGAGAGTGCCAAAGCAGAGCGAAAGCGATACCATTTTAAAGAATTATGTGACTAAGCTAAGAGTAATATTGATTGTGTGCCAGGATCCTTGTGTTCAAATTCGGATGAATTATCAGAACCTTGACGCCTGTATTCTAAAATAACAATACTACAACCACACACAAACACCTACACATACTTACAAAGGAGATGGGCCCCACACTCAAGGGCGGATCCAATGCAGGCACAGGTGGATCACATGACCCACTTAAAATTATCGGGATTTTTTAATGTATGAATCGCAACAGAATGTACTATATATTAAGCTAGCCATAATAGAGCATAATATACGACTAGATCAAGTGGTAAGGACGTACTCTAGTTTCCCACTTGAGAGGTCCTGTGTTCATTGCCATTCAATTATTTCTTTTTACGTGTGTAAAAAAAGAATTCTACGTACAAAACTTGTTCCTTGTTCCTTTTTTTTTATTTATTTTATTTTTTTATAGGCAACACAAGTTTTATCAAGAACACTTATCAAAGGGTATATCAAGTGGGGGGAGAGAGGAAAGGGAATCCAACCAAGGGTCAGAAGGAAAAAATAAAATGATAGGACAAAGCTCACCAACATCCAAAGGGCCAGGCCCCAAAAAATAAATCAATAAACCACACGGGCCTGGCCCAAAAAAAGCCAAAACAAACCCTAAGCCCAAATCTCTCCAAACACCAAGCACAGAAAACACTGCCGCCGCTGCCACAAATAACCTCCACCAACCCAAGCCACCACCACCAACCATCAGTACCGCAGCCCTACAAACCACACCAGCTGCCTCCAATCACACCTCCACCTGCCCAAACCACCGACAGCCCCACAAAACTTGTTCCTTGCTGGGCTTGAACCAGGATCATTCAAGACTTAAGAAGTTGTAGCACCACAAAGCCAAACATTACAATTCTACCGAAATTACTCAAATAAATTTTTTTATCCTGTTATATTTTTTTGAATTCATTTTTCTTTATATTAGATTATGAGTATTTTTATTAAGCTTATGATTTAAAGGTGAACTATCTGTCCGAAATTTCCGGATTTGCAACTACCTACACTTTGGAGGTATCTAATATGTGTGAGTCCCACCTCTTTTATGAATGTGAGTGTACATATGCGTGTAAGTGTTTATGTGTGATTGTAAAATTATTGATTTCTATAAACATACTATGACTTACATAAAAGTAGACGAGTAACATGATATTGACGTTATAAGATGTTCAAAACTTTACATGCGGAAAACGGAAAAAAAATCTAATACTCCTCTGTCCCTTTTTAAGTAGTGTACAATTATTAAAGAAACACCCTTATTTCATATTTCACATTAATTTTTATCTTTACTTTTCTTACTTATCTTTTATGAGACATCATCATTACACTTTTACTCATTAACTTTTCAAAAGGGAAAATTATAGTTACCCCCCCTCTAACTATGCCTCGCGTACACTTACCCCCCTCTAACTTTTTTTTTTGGCACTTAACCCCCTCAAACTAATGGAAATTCAAATAGTCATAATTTCAAACGGTCATAACTTCTTCGTCCAAAATCGAAAATATACAAATTATATATCAATTTCAAGGTCTTGAAGTCAGCTTTCTAATGACACCAAAATCACATTACGATTCAAAGCACACAGAAAGTTATGATCAAAACAGTCTTTCTGTCTACCAGCCCTTATTCTTTTGATCATAACTTTCTGTGTGCTTTGAATCATGATGTGATTTTGGTGTCATTTGAAAGTTGACTTCAAGACCTCGAAATCGATATATAATTTGCATATTTTCGATTTTGGACGAAGAAGTTATGACCGTTTGAAGTTATGACTGTCTGAATTTCCGTTAGTTTGAGGGGGTTAAGTGCCAAAAAAAAAGTTAGAGGGGGTAAGTGTACGCGAGGCATAGTTAGAGGGGGGTAACTATAATTTGCCCTTTTCAAAATGCAATATATACTTTTAGGGACAAAATGAAAAATGTACCAATTAACTTTTACCCATTAATTTTATAAAATGGACAATTATGAAAGGATAACAAAAAATGAAATACTGAACTCTAAAAAGGAAGGGAGAGAGTAGTATGTAATTATTTTCAAGCATCCTCAGCCCTCTGATTCCTTTGAGAAAAAATACTCCTATTTATATGCCGGTCACCTGGGGGTAGAGGAATATATGGGGGAAATTTTTTTTAAAACAATAACAAGTGATATTGTAGATTTAGGAACCAATACATCAAGAGAAAACTACATCCCTAAATACGAGATCAAGAAACCAAACTGGAGAGGTCTTAATATAAAGACTATACTCAATTCCAACTAAACTTACCGTTCCAAACAGACGGAGCACTGTAGAAAACAACTAAAACCACCCACACAGGGTGAGAGAAGTCCCATAAACGGGTAGAAATTCCACACAACGGACACCAAATAAGAGACGTACAAAAAGAAAAAATGGTAATGGAACCAAACAGAGCCCGTTGTACCAGAGCACACTTTATCCACCAACCTAGATCTCCCACTTCGGCGAAGGGAGGCTAGGACGCCATCCGCCACCACGATCTGTAAAGAACTACTTCCTACAGTTGTCAGATTACACCACAGGCAGATGGTGGTTTGGAGAGTATTGGGAAGAGGGTGGGTGTGAATGGGGAAGGAGAGAAAACCTCCGAAATCTAGGATCGGAAGATGGAAAAATCCCACAAGGGGGTGAAATCCCTCCCCTCACCCACTGGGGCATAAAATCTTGGGAGGAGGGGAAGGAAGGAGATGAGGGTGGCGGCTTCTTCAGGATGAGAGAGAGAGAGAGAGAGTGTGTGTGTGTGTGTTAAGGTAGAGTCTGTTTAATATATGAGGGATTAATGAACCAAATTAAAGTGAGAAGCTCGCCTCCTTGTCTTAATTGCTGGAAGTGGCAATTTGCTCGAGCGAAACCCTTTAGACCGCGAGTTGCAGTTTTTAGCGTCCTCAACCACATTAGTTTGATAATTTCCCATCTCTTTTCCTTCTCCTTTCCCTTCAAATGTTCGACAATATTCCAACCCCATACATCGCTAAGGCTCAGCAAAATACGGCAAGCCTCGTTTACGTCATCTGCTTTTCCTGTAAGAATTAACTGATCAAAGAGGGTCCTCTCTAAAGCACGAACTGATCCAACATTGGGCAACAACGAAGGTTGTATCATAATTAGATACATCATGTAATCTGATAGAGCTTTGGACACTTCTTTGTTTTGCGTCCACAACAAAGAGTCGGATCCAGCGGGATCATCTCCGCAACCGTCATCCCATTCCATTTCTAAACGGTAGCATATTTCTGTTGCCAAGTGCAAGCTCGTAATTTGCCTGACAAAATTACCCCCTGCATCACGTTCTGCTATCTTCCAAATTTCGTGCAATTCACTGGTTAAGCTGTCGGACATTAATCTTGGATCAATCTGAGGTTCATCATCATGACGAAGCTGTAAAATTGTGTTGTATATTAGAGGATGTACAGCATATGCAGTCTTGTGTAGATATTTATTCCACTTATCATCATAATCATGCCCTAACACTGACCCAATTATTTTTCTAAAAGAACTTTTTCTTTTCGGTGGTAAACTTCTAAATGGACTTTGAACAACTTTGAGAAAATAACCAAGTACATCAAATTGCCCAATCATAGTACGAGACCAGTTTTTCTTCTTGTTGAAAAGGCATGGAAATCTTTGACTCAACCATATCACCCATTCCTTCCTACCCTGTTTAATTAGCCAAAGCATCATCCAATTGGAGGAAAATATCACAATGGCTGCATAAATCTCCAAAGCTAGAGCGCCCACTACTAATACCCATGTAATTGCAACATCAATCTCATGCCAATTCTCCTCATCATCTTCTTCCCTGGTCTTTAAAAATACAATCTGCATGGTTAACACAGTCACCGTACATCCAAAACTAATACAGCGCATAATAAAACCTCCCTTACTGTATATTACGGTGGCCTTTGTATATAACAAGTCATACATGAATCCCATTTGAACCTCCAGTGCATCCCAAAAAATATTATCTTCCATATCAGCAAAGCGGTCATTGAACACACCAAATTTACCACCCCCCTCCACCAAATAATCCATAAAGTCATTGAGATGGTCATGAGCCACAACTAAAATCCGCACATAGTCATGACCCTTGGTTGAATATTTATCACTAAGACTACAGAAGGGTCTTCTATGTAAGTAATTATCGCCGCTCACCGACTTGAGAACCCACGTTCTCTCCCCGTACTTGATAACTCCTGCTACTAATGCCGGAAGCGACATAAATGAGAACCATGAATTTTTCCATGACATTAGAATGACGTAAATCGCCACAGAAATTTGAACCACTAATCCCAGAAGGTGCCTCAGCCACAACTGATTATCTTCTAATGAATAAGCAGTTATGCTATCAGGCCCGCCAAGGTGTAACAAAAGCAATGGTGCCCATAAGGCCCATAATGCATTGCCTTTTTTGCGATCACCTTGGACTTCTGAGAGTTTGCCAAGGGCAACGGTTGCCACCCAGTCTGCCATTAAATAGGCCGACCAAACAAGGACACTAATCCACCATGATGATATATATTTTCTTCGGCTGCCAAATAAGGAAAGAATTAGTTGTAGGGTGAAACTGAGTAGAACCAGTGCTCGAAGATCCCATGTGTCCCAGAGTCTCCGCACCCATGTTGGAATCGGATCCATCTCACCCTAACCGTTTGTCTTCCTCATCATAACAACATAGGAGAAACAAAAAGTTAATTAAATGAGAGAAAAATGACATATTTGTTTATTTGATTATTTTCAAATCTTTACAAGATTCCTCTAAACTAGTTAGTAAAAAAATTTTTGGTTTCAACTTAAATAATACTCTAAATCTCTAAAAAGTTACCGAATATCCTATTTTTACATGCTTTTATTTAGCTTAATATTGGGGTCTAATACGTAATTCATCCAAGATTTGAGACTATAGGTACGTAATATATATCCATGTATCTCACTAAGCTTCTTATAAGGGAGTTCTTACTTAGCTTAAGTAAGGACTTCACATTTTTTGATGGTCCGAATTGTTGAATGTGTTCAGAACTTGATTTTAAGAGTCAACACTTGAAATCAGCAAAAAATATGACCGTACAGTACTTGATCCAAACAGGTTTTTGTAAAGTCCGCATTTAACAATTTTTATGAAAAACTGTTTGGATCAAGCACTTTCCTTTCATATTTTTAGTTGATTTCTCCGTGTGATCCTTAAAATCAGATTCTGCACACATTCAATAGTTCGAATCTTCGAAATTTGATCGAAAAATATGAAGTCCTTACTTAAGCTAAGTAAGGACTCTCATACAAGCAGGGAACTGTATCTTTCAGTTCTTAAAATCTCATAAGGTCAATTGGTCAAATGACCTCGCAATTCAACACAGAACGTCGACACTGTTCGCAAGTTGAGAACTATTTTACTCGTGGTAAAGGTGTGTGCCACATTTTCTAGACAAACAAAATTGAACCAAATTTCGAGTACTCATTCGGCCACTGACGTCTGTTTCCTAGTTTTTTTAAAATTTTATTTTAGTAATGCACTATGTCTTAGATCAATTGTTTGCTCGCACTTTGAAGTAATTAATCCATTACACGTGAGGGATGAGTTGATAATAAGGAAATCAAACCTAAGACCTTAATTATGTTTTCTAGTTATTGAGACACGTATAGTGTGAAAATGGCTATATATTTTGCAGAGAAAGCAATCAATGAAATCAAACCCCTAGTTCCGCTTTTGAAAAACATTAAATATAGCACAATAATATCATCTCATTTAAAAAAAACAAAAAACCACATCGTATTTCCTATAGCTTGTTACAAATTCAAGTAAACTTAGAAATTCATATAATATATAATTACAAGTAAAGTGTGACTAGGAGTAAAATGTCTAGAGAAATTAAGTGAAAGGATTATGAAAGTACCTGATAACACTTCACTATGACCAAATTAACAGTGGATTAATCCAATGGGGCTGTCAATTAAATTTATATAAAAAAAAAAACAATAACGCAGTTAAATTAGGAGCATCTCGAACAAAGAAGCGAAGAAAAATATAACGAACAAGTACTAGATCTAAAACAGAAGTTATGCTGAAACACTAATCGATATAATAAGTTTGTGCCTTGCAAAGGACTATTAAGAGTATTTGGGTGTATTTTTCCTTTTATTTACCTTGTTTTTGTTTATCTTTGTAGGGTTGGGTTGAACTTTTTGGTTCTCCCTTCTCTTTTACTCAATGTACCCTCTTCGAGTTTAATAAAATTTTCTTTTCCAGATAAAAAAAAAA
>BPLS01027575.1:0-19107 GCA_019656275.1 Rhododendron kiyosumense
GATTTTTTGGGGCGTGTGCCCACAGGTATATCAAAATGCAAGAATGGAAGCTAAGTCTAACTGGGACTGTAACAGGTGTGGGCTCCACTCTGGCAGGAACAAGGTGTATTTCAGCTGGATTACCCTGCGCATCCATTGCTGGCACCTTGCACAGCATTTTTGGGGGCCCACCTTTGATTGGACCACTCAAGGCCCGTCCGACGCAGCCCTCACCGCCTCTTTGTCTTTCAGCAGCCAAGTGACTGGCGTGTCACATGATCTCCTAAATACCATTTCCAGCCAAAGGCCGACTTTAGTAGCACTTTGCTAACCGTAATGGCCTTGCTGTTAGCCAAATACTCAGGCTCTGGCCCTGCTACTCTCCAGGGGTCCCACTCGACCCACAAATCAGACAAGCAAACAATGCAAATATTGATCAGCGACAGCATTAAAGCAATATCGGGGTTTGGTGAAGTTTCATGTTATACCTGCAAGGATCGAAGCTCGTCTAAGTATATCCGAAAGCCATTCAAATCACCTTTCCCTTTCTTCTCTCCCCTGTTTTCCTTGCTCCAAACATGAGCACGTGGTAGGATTCTCAAGTCCGGGCATTTGGAGGCCGGGCGTCAAATATTCAAAACTTCATAAGCCCAGAGCTGCATGATTATCAAACAAGTCAAATCATCGATTCATGCAAGTTATATAGTCAAGTAGGCTATGCAGTCAATCAAATACAACTACAAGTTGAAATTTTACTTTACTCTATTGAAATCATACCTCCTGGATCCTCCAATACCCAGCTGCTCCCTGCTCTGTCCTTGACGAGTCACCTAGGAAGCCACAGGCTGCACCAAGTGTTGCTCCGCCCTAGTCAAAGCGCAAGGCCGTCCTCAGGTCTTTCAACACTGGCAGGTACAACAGGTGCACCTTGCTTCGCCTGCTCAGGTACAGGGAAACGCCAAAAAGGTATAGCAAGTATGCCCTAGCCATCTGCTCCGCCTCCTGCTCGATCGTCACCTTCTTCTTAACATACTCCTTGAACTGCTTGTACCTCACCATCCCCTCCTCAATCTTGGGCACCCCTCCTAGAAACCACTTTAAAGCCGCTGAGTCTTCGTGAATGCCCGAGTCAAACGGGATTGGCTCGCCTCCAACTCTCAGGCCAGTGATCGCTGCAAAGTCTGTGGGTGTCATTGTCATCTCCCCAAGCGGTAAATGGAAGGTGTTGGTAGCATCCCTCCATCACTCTACAAGCACTACTAGGACGGCATGGTCATTTCTGACCAGAGAAAGAGTCTGTATGAACTCACCAAAGCCTGCCTCGTCTACTAACTGCCTCACTCTTGCCGGCAGACTCACCGAAGAGTCTGCATATGGGGCTTTCATTTTCAAGTTCCAAGTAACCAATGCAGCCTACAACGGATTGTTGGTTCAAGTTATTACATGCAAGGCTTATCGATCAAGGACAATGGTGTCATGACAAGTTTCATTTCAAGGATTATAACGTGCTATCCTCAAAATTGAATACATGCGAATGAAAGTGAATTTGAATTGCAAAGGGGGTCTCCAAGAGTATACCTCTGTCCAGGTGTTCAAAATGTGAGCCTCGGGGTCCTTCAACACGAGCTCGGCATCATACTCTGTCCGCCGTGGTGTGTAGGCCGCAAAGCCTGACGGCACAAACAAGAAGGCGTGGGAGGCATGTACGCCTCTACTGCAAAGTCAAGACATATCAAGCTCTCTGCCTCTGCCACAACAATCACCTTAGGCCCCTACGCCTACGCTCCGGCTCTTTCCTCGGCTTCCATATCCCGTAGAGCCTCCTCCTCCTCGGCTCTTACCGTCTCAGCTCTCGCCGCTGCCTCTGCTGCCTTTATTGCTTTCTGTCGCTCCTCCCGAGCCGACAGGACTGCCACTCCAACCCCATGATTCTCCTCAAGTAGCCTCACTAGTCTCTCATCACTCAGATACTCCATGAAATCCTCTCGGGTGATTGGCCGGTGACTTGGTGACTAGGCTGTAGGATGAAACATTGCGCCTTCAGACTGTATATCTCTGGTCTCATCCTCCTCGGCCACGATCGGATCTTTTCCCCGCGCCGGATCATGCACCGAGGAACCTGTACTCGGCCCGATATCACCAATATCAGCACCACTGATTTCAACACCTCTAAACTGCCGCCGATCATTGCCGAGCCTCCCATTGCCATGCTCAGGTCCAATGGCTGAACAATGGGCCCCACGGCCCCAGCCTCCTCTGTCGCGTGATGCTCTAGCTCCAACGTGCGTTGATCACCTTCATCACCAACCTCTTGCTCGAGGCCTTGTTCCCCATCACCTTTGCCTGGTACCACTGCACCAGTGCCCGCGATAGCCTCCTATGGTTGTTGATCTCCTATTTTGACTTCCATTGGCCCTCCTAGGTCCTCCAGACGATCAACAATTTCTCCCTCTCCGCCTCCATTACTGTGATCCGCCATGGATGGAAGTGTGAGCGAGGGCTTGTGGATTTTGTGAAAAAAAATCAAGGGTTTGGGAGAGAATGAGAGAGTTTGAGAGTTAAGAGGAGTTTGAAACCTTTGAAACCACTGAGAACTACTTCTGTATCGTCCCCGGGAAGTTTAAAGGTATAAGATGCGCTTGGGCCGGGTTTAGGCTTGTCCCAGATCCAAACCCTGACAAGCTTCCATGCACGCGGGAGTGGCTCCATCGCGCGATGGACTAAATGGGCTTCCAGCCCAATTCATCCTCTAGCTTCGGCCAATCTCATTTTCGGCCCATAAATACTTGTTATGGCCTTACAACAATTTGTGGGGATCATTTTGCATTAATATGTTCACTCCGGAGCATTTTTTATATATCCCCAGCAGTGGTCCGCCCGCACACTCCAATTCCAATCAGCGACGATCCATCCGTCCAATTTCAATCAGTGACCATCTATCCGTCCAAGCGATGATCCATCCGTCCAATTTCAACCAGCGACAATCCATCCGTCCAATTTCAACTAGCGACAATCCATCCGTCCAAGCGACGATCAGCGATGATCCATCTGTCCAATTCCAATCAGCGATGATCCATCTGTCCAATTTCAATCAGTGACGAACCATCCGCCCAAGCGACGATCCATCCGTCCAATTTCAATCAGCGACGATCCATCCGTCCAATTTCTAATCAGTGACGATCCATCCGTCCAACTCATTTATTCCCCAGGAGAGCTCACATCATGATCGATCCACCCTCCAATCAATTGGTGCATGATATTTTTATATACTAGTTTGCATTTTCCATTTAATCGACTTTTAGGTAGGTTTGATGGGTGTCTAGAAATCTTTGACATTACCCGTACCAGTCAGTGGTGCTCTGCGTGCCGTCAAAGAGGGACTACAGTAGACACCCCAATCTGGATCTCCCGATTATTTTACTTCATTTTTTGGTTTCTTGTTTCCACGATGATGAATCAGATCAAAAATAGTTTTGAGAATGAAAAGGTTTGAGCTCGGAGTGAGTGGAACTTATCCTAAACCCCAAAACCCTAGGTCAAACCCCTAACCCTAGGTTTGACCGTCGTGCGTTGAACTAGTACTCACACGCACTGCTCCACCTGCCAGGTGTTGGTCAAAGTCAAAGCCTTGACTGTTGACCAACACGCGGGTTGATAGGACACACGCGCGATGGTGTCACTCTCACGCACGTTGGTCTGTGCCTGTCCCTTTCATCTTTTTCCATTGGATTTTGTGATGATCAGGGTTCTACAGAGCTATATAACCCCGTTTTTCATCGCCAGTACAACGTTCTGCAGGGCTTGGTGTGCACCACCCTCACAACAACTCTCCTATCACCTTGTTGGCTCATTTCTCCATCAAGCAAAGGCAGCCAGCCTTGTTGGCAGCCTAGTTTGCCACCAACCTTACACCCCTCTTCCTCCTATATATACCCCATAACTCTTCCATTACAAGGGTTACAAAAATTCAAGCAAAAAACAAGCTATACAATCCTCAATACTCTTGTTACTTCACCACTCAATCCACTTCCATACACTCATTTTGCCACCACTACCTACTTGTTCAATCCATTTTCAAACACTCAAACAATGGTATAAACTTCCTGCCTATTTACTGTTTTGATCCCTGAGGGGGACTGGCAAGGCCAAGGTTAGTAATCAATACCAGTCTTGGCCCAAAGGTCAGCAGGGTTACAAGAGCCGTGTACTATCATACCTACGCGCGATGGAGCCATTCACGCGCGCACCCGTCTCAGGTTGCACGCGACGGTTCTCGTGGGGATAGGATGCTAGTTATTTTCTATTTATATAGTATTATTAATCACTGTGAAGCATGATTGAAACTGGTTCACTGTTTTGCATGTTAAAACTTGTAGCTTAGCTTAGATTGCTTATTTATTTGCTTTGGAATGCCCCTGGGTTGATTCTGAATATGTCTTAGAGCCCAGGCATGCAAGAGCAATTCCCGGAAGTCTAGTTAGGACCAACGCGCGGTCATCCCACTTCATCGTGCGCTGGTTAGTCTATTTCCAGAGACTGCCTTTGCATGGGCAGCTTGGTCCTTGGCCTCATTTTAATACCCCCACTGTTTAGGGGTTGTATTTTAATTCCATTCATCTTGTTTGTAATAATTGTTTACTTTCAGTATGTATAAACTGCTTGGTTTGCCCCCAGGGTGAACACTAGTCATTCCAGAGCCCAGAAGGGGATAAAAATCAACCTGTTTTTTGTTTTTTTGAATAAACCTAAAAATCAACCTGTTGATAGAATATCAGTTTGCGCGCTATTATATAGGTTTGGCACGCAATGGTGGACTTGCATGCACGTAGATCCATGCATGCAAGTTGGCCACTATTTGTGTCAAATTCATACAACGTCATACAAAGGCACTGTTTGATATCCAATCACAGTTTTGGACTTTATCTCATTTATTTTCAAACACTTCATGCCATCGATGCTATTTTAATCACATCCTACAAACTGTTACAGTTTTAAATCCCCGATTAACTGTTTTCCCGCCCTAATTGGCTAAAAATTGATTAATAAAAGAAGAATCACAAACTTTTTCAAAATGCCTAAGTAGAGACCAATCTCCGGATTGGGCAAAAGAGGTGCCTTAAAACCCTTCCCCTCTTGTAACCTGGCTTCCGAACCCAGATATGGTTATGACGGACTGGTTCCTTTTCTTTTCAAATCAAATAGCGCGGCGAGTGCTTCAAATACGGTTCCTTGGGTGTCGGACCTTCAAACCCAAGTGGCAACTCAGTATTTACGAGCGCTTGCCATCTTGCTTAGCGCTCCCTTGAACCGACATTTTTAGGAAAGGAACGGAATCCTTTCCTGAAAGGGGCACGCTGCCTACATCGTCTTTGGTGATGGGGACGGTGACAAAGTCTTCTACTGCCTTGTCGTCGGCTAGTCTGTCTACGTCTTCCAAGACTGCGGCTTCGGGGACCTCAATGAGATTGACCCGGGAAGTCTGCTTACTACTTCGGACAGCGTTGACATAACATCTTTTAGACGCAATCTGATCTCCGTACAAGTCCTCCTGGCATCCATTAGCACCGATGAAGCGAACCACCTGGTGATAAGTGGAGGCGATTGCCTTCAGCTTATGGAGTCAGGTGCGCCTGACTATTGCATTATAAGAGCTACGAACATCTACCACCATAAATTCCATGTCAAGAACCACGGACCTGGCATGGACGGGAAGAGTTATCATGCCGAGGGCCATATCGGGGCTCCGTTGAACCTGATGAGGGAGACTTCGGAGGTTCGGACGTCAGTGTCTGAGAGCTTCAAATCCTTGAACAGAGAATAGTACATGACCTCGGCCAAGCTGCCTTGGTCCATTAGGATGCGCCGGACATTAAAGGTTCTGATGCATAGTGTAACCTCGAGGGCATCATTATGCAGAAGGTGGACGTGGTCGAGGTCTTTCTCTGTGAAAGTGATGGTCCATTTGGTGCCATCGTCGGTTCTAGGGCGCTTTGGCTCAAGACCGACTAACATAACCTGTTTGGAAGAAGAGGCGTCGTTAAGAGCGTCACGGATGATACGAGCAGCTTTGGCATTAAGAGGGCCGTGGATAACATGGATCATTTGGACTTTTTCTTTTGTATTGTTTTTGATGCGCTATGCCCAAGCCCTAGTTTTCTCGTGGTCAATGAGGTTACCGAGATGGCCATTTGCGACAAGTTGCTCCAAGTAGGCCTTGAAGGGCCTGTAGGTAGTGGTAAAGTGACCTTGCTCGTTGTGGTAACTACATCGGACGATTGGGTTCTTGATTTTCCCGTTCTCGGTGCCAAGTTTTTGGTTTGGGAAAGAGAAGAAAGGCTGGTCTTTCACTTGATCGATAATTCAGTAAATAGGAATGGTAAAGACGATTTTTTCGGCGTTAAAGTTGCTTGGCTTCGGTCCCTTCCTCGGGGACTGCTTGATGTTGTTAACCTGTTTCCTAGGGGTTGAAACAGATGAGGGAGCCAGAGAGGTCGCCGAGGCGGGCGCCATCTTTGAGTTCAAGGTCTTCCCAATGCCTCTCTCAGCCTTGGATTCGATGAGCTGGCACCAGCCCTTGATGCAAGTCATGAGGTCTTTCATGGAGCTAGGCTTGTGGCGGGTGAGGTCGTCATAGACCTGCTCATCCTGGGAAGTGAGACCGAGCTTGAATCCTCGGGCTGAGATGGCACCGTCACAGCCTTCTATTTCATTAAACAACTCCCAATAGTGACCGGCGTACTGGCGGGGCATTTCATCACTTCGCTTACGAAGGGCGAGGAGGGAATTGATTTCCTTCCCGTGCTTATTGCTCGTGACGAACTGAGCCATGAAGGTGTCGTAAAAGGAATCAAACGAAGAGATTGACCGAGCAAGGAGCTGATTAAACAACACGAGGCCCAGGTTCCCGAGGCTAGTTGGGAAAACCTTGCATAAGAAGGCATCGCCGAAAGGCTCGTTTCGGAGGAACAGAGACATGACAAGCTTGTATTGTACCAGATGAGTGTATGCCTTGATCTTGCCGTCGTACTTGGCAAATTTTGGCTAGGCAAATCCCTTTGGGGGGGTGACTGAATCGATTTCTCTTGTGAAAGGAGAAGTTGTGAGTCTTTCAAGTCTAGCGTCGCGATGAAGTCGGATCGAACGGTCGGAATCGTCTGGACGCTCGGTCGCTGTACGCTTCTTCAGGACAAGCTGATCCAGCCTTTCATGCTCTTTTCTCTTCGGGACGATGATTGCCGACTTTTGGGGTGAGCGATCGAACCAGTACCCTTTGTAGCTATCTCGAGGGTAGTGCTCGAGCCGCTCGGTGACCAGACTTTTATCGCGTCCACTTTTTGTGTGTGAAGGGACTGGGCTCCTTACACGATGGTCCTTCATGCGCTTGCGATACCCCTTGGTTTGGAATTCTAAGAGACCATCGGCTTTTGCATCCTTGGTAAATTTGGTGGTGGGCTCGCGGTGCCCTCTCCCAATTCTAATAGAATGGGTGGATGAGGCTGAGACGCTACCAGGACCAAGCCTCTCAAAAGGAGATGGCTTTCCTTGGAGTTTTTTGAGGCAAGGGGATCACGTTCGCTCGCTGCACCACCCCTCCTTTTCGGTGCGGGCGCCGTCTTCTGGTGGCTTGAGACAGTCTTTGACCGAGATGCGAAACTGGAACTCTGTTAGGCAGCCTCCATGACTACGAGGAGGGTTGTGATGGCTTCTTCGTCCGCCATGGCTCCCAGAGGAGCGGGAGGGGGAGATCTGCACGAGATATTTAATCTCGGCCAGCTCATCCCGGACGCGCTTGTTTCACTCTACGATCGTCGTGAGGTCGTCGATTTTCCGCTCCAGGTGGCAGATGTAGGTATGGATTTCAGAGGACGGGGCCCCGTCAGGCGTTGAGGTCCTGACCCCGACTCCGATGGACATGTGAGCTTTTCCTAGGGCGTTGGCACCGCCGGAGGCCAAGTTATGGTCCTCGAGGGGGCCGAGCCCGAAGGTGGTATCACTATTGTGGGTTTCTTTAACCTCTACCATCTCTGGAGTACGAACGATGGACGAAGCTTTCTGGAGAGAGAGAAATGAACGTTGAGAGGATGGCTAGGTCCCTAGTAGAGTCGCCAATTGTGGGGGTTCGATTTAATGGGACCGTGACTGCCGTTCAGGCTAGGTTCCTTCCTCCGTGGCTCCGTTCTTCTGGTCCTCGACCTACAGCAAGTCAAGGGCTATTCAAGCCCTAGTGACCCTCCGACGATCAAGATAGATCTCAGGGGAGGAATTTAGGTCTAGGGTTATGGTATAATGGCATACCTCTTCAGATGAGTATCCTTTTATATTTATAGACCTAGATTTACTTGCCCTCCAAGCTAGCACGTGAAGAATTCGCTCGGGTAACCGCCTTGGGTGACGTCATCTATGATGAGAGGAGCAGGATGGTTGCAGACACCCCAATCTGGGCTTCCAGATTAGTTTACTTATGGTTTCTGATTCCCCGATGATGAAACGGATCAAGAACACCCGGGAATGACAAGTGTTTGAGCTTTGAGTGTTTAAAAAACCCTTGAACCTAACCTGATCCTAAGCCACTTTGAAAGGCTAAAAACCTCACTGTTGCGCGCTGTTCCCAGTCCCTCGCATGATGGTCAACCTGCCAAGTGGTGGTCAACATTCAAAGTTTAACCGTTGACCATCGCGCGCCTGGGCGCACCATCGCGCGACAGATTGACTTCGTCGCGCGACGGACAAATCTACCACCAACATTTCTTAAGGAGGACAGTTGGCCACCAATGCAACTTCAGCCAGGCCTCGTGGACTGGCTGAACTCCTCTGTTGTCAACCAGATTCACCTCCATCTCCTTCTATATATACCCCCTTTTATTATTCTTTCAAAGGGTTACCAAAAAAATCAAAAAAGGGCCACACAAACCCTAACATACTTGATACTTCATCACTTTAGCCATTTTTATACACTCATTTTACAAGCTCAAGCACCTTTCAAACTCAAAAACCAAAGGTATGGCTTACCTTTATTCTATAATCTGTTCTAATCCCTGAGGGGGGCTGGCAGGGCCAAGGCTGGTAATCAATACCAGTCTTGGTCCTAAAGCTAGCAATGTTTTAAAAACTTTCATGGTAAGAACCAGCGCGCGATGGTCCTCGTGGGGATTGGTGTCTTGCTATTTTTGTGTATTTATCTACGTATAGATCACTCTGTTAAGCAAGTTAATGACCAGTTTATTGCTTTCCTTTATTAGAAATTGTTAGCTGTAGTTCAATATACTTATCTGCTGTTTTGGAGTACCCCTAGGATTATTCTGGACCTGTCTCAGAACCCAGAAACCTGTAAACCAAACACTGGTTAAAAGGCTCAGACCATCACGCGCCAGGGTGCAACCATCGTGTGCCGGAGCGCATGCTCGCGCGACAGAGCGCACCATCGCGCGCCCATCCTCGTGCAACAGACTGACATAGTCGCGCGACGGACTGCCTCTGACTAGTGAGTGGCCTTGCACGGGTAGCTCGGCCTTAGGCCATTATTTTGTCCCCACACTGTTTATGGGGTGTTTTGTTAATATGTAGGGCTTTTCAGCCTTTAAACTGCCTATTATTCTTCCTATAAACTACTTGGTTTGCCCTGGGTGTGTACTTGTCCTTCCAGAGCCCAGAGGGTTTAAGAATAAGTGTTATGGTTTGAGCTCACTGGTGCACGCGTGTCTTAGAGTTGTGCGCGCAGGAGTGAACAACATGCAGTGACTTGTTCAGTGCATGCTGGTTTCTTCCTGCACACGTCACTCCAAAATAGGAGCTTCCCAGTTTATTTAAACACCCACAGGAGTCTGTTCTCATCCTATACTAACTGCTCATCCATGCTATCACTCACATCCTGCATACATGTTACAGTTTTAATTCCCTATTAACTATTCTTCCGCCCTAATTGGCTAAAAAAATTGATTAATCAAACAGAATTGCAAACAAACAATATTTTCGCAAATACCTATGTAGAGACCAATCTCCGGATTGGGCGAGAGGGGTGCCATAAAAGCCTTCCACTCTTGTAACCTGGCTCCCGAACCCAGATATGGTTATGAAGGACTGGTTCCTTAACTTTTTCAAATCAAACAGTACGGCAAGTGCTTCGAAATATGGTTCCTTGGGTGTCGGACCTTCAAACCTGAGTGGCGACTCTGTATTTTTGCGAGCGTTTGTCGTCCAGCTTAAAGTGCTCCATCGAACCGGCATTTTTAGAAAGGAACGGAATCCTTTCTGAAAGGGCACGCTGCCCATAAAGGCGACTCTGCTGGGGATAACGATTCAATATTGGTTTATACTTAGAATTTAATACGCTTGAGAACAATCTCACAAAAGCTTGTCAAAATAGTGAGCTTTGCGCTGCTAAAGAAAGGATTGGTGATTTAACAGGACCTCGTGTCCGGCCATCCTGACTGGGGCTTTTCCGATTGTTCTCTCATGTAGTTTCTTCTAAGTATTGATTAATAAAGAGAGACAAATTTGAAAAGGCATTTGCGAATTTGCGATTCTATTCCATTAATCAAACTTTTTAGCATTCTCATTTGCAACGATGTTGGATAAGCCTCGTTGGAGCGTTTTGGCAAGCCGGCACGGTTTACCGGAGCCCGGAGACCCCAAATGCCCGACAACCTTCGACGATGATAAGTCATTCTACCGTTCGACTGTTGCTCTGCGGTTTTGCGGGCAGCGGGAGGTATATCTTGGCTTTAGTCCGAGGAACCCCCTCAAACCAAAACCGGCCTTTGCATATACAGAGCATTAGAACTCTCCAAACTAAGACAGGTACCTACAGGGTAAGATTTACTTGCATCTAACCCCCATATACTGTCTATGTGTAACTATTTTTCCTAATTGCATGCACTGTACATACATACCGTTTTGCGTAGGAGCATGTTTAGGGTGGCTTCTAGGTTGTCTCTCTTTCGAGTCTGTCTTATGCTTATTAGGACGGTGCTATAACCCGATGAAGAGTCGTGCATCTCGATGGTGCATGTTATCAATTTTCAAAGTTTTTAGATTAGCAAGATTTCAAGAAATTGAACCTTACTAAGTCCTTGGCTGATACCCGATTGAGGTTTCAACCGAAAATAAAGAACCACAAAGTATTGATGTCGTGATATTGATGTCATCTTGGTTATCATGCACAGCACATACACTGCCTGGCTAAAGCGAGTTGTCACTAAAGCCACCCTGATAAAAGTGTCACGCCATCGATACCGAGTTGTTTTAAGTTCAAAGTTGAAACTTCAAAATGGACAAGTCGAAGACTTAGTCTGTTTTGACATCTCTTTGGATTAGTTTGATCTTTCCAAAGGATACACCCTCGAAAAGAAATCCGAGGATTCTGGCAGTGTTCGAACATCGTGAGACAGACTCGTCTGTAGTTCTAGAGTCTAGGAGGACACTAATGATGATGATCTCTACATTTTCGTTTTCAATTCTTTCAATAAACTGCTAAAAGGGCGTCACTGAGCTTTTATTACTTTACTTTCAAAGCTTTGGGCCATTGCATCGTCGAAGAGTACCAAATAGAAAAGCCAAACCTACTTGGGATAGTCTGTCGGGGCTGTTACACCTTCGCTTCCAAGGTTATATCACCTACCTCATTCATCAATTCAGAATGGTAGTACAAATGGAGCTGGTTGAGCTCAGGAAAGCTATAGAGGAATTAGGTCACAAGATGGACAAACAGATGATTATGGTCTAGGGACTCGTTGGCCTCGTTACCTCTACAGCCTCGCAGCCAGTTATGGGGCTAGTCAAAGAACCTCCTCAAGCCTACCACTCTCCAATGGTTGGAATCAAACTATGCTCATGAGACATGTTCAACGACCTGATTGAATTCCATAAGGCTAGAACTCACTCGAAAGAGGATGTTGATTCCTTTGTCGAAGCCATTGCTAAAAGGGAGGACATGCTTAGTGATGAATTCAGCCCCGAGGGCAAAAGAATGCATCCTGTTGATGAGGCAATGTGTTGCAACTGCAAAGCAAACAAGGGTCCTGCTTTGAACTCTAAATTCACTCACTGGAACCCACCGAGGGTTTTCTCATGTTTCGATGCACCTTTGGCCTCGGTCTATGAGAGGCTCCTCGATGTTGGTTCCATCAAGCCCCTTAATCCAACTTCATTACCCAAGAATCCCTCTGCGAACTTCAAATATAACCTCTATTGCACCTACCACCAAATGCCTGGCCATTCAACCAATGCATGTTTTCGGCTTCGACATGTCATTCAAGATCTCATCGATTGTGACATCATCCTAGCCCTATCTCCATCAAAAGTTACCACATTCACACCTATCATCCCAGGAAATCAACCCCAGCCAACTATACCCATCTCGTCCGAGCCCAAGGACAGCCTTCTGGCCACTATTTGTGCAATTGAGACTTTCTCTACCAACACCTGGATTGACAATAATTAGGAGCTTACAAAGAAGCGAATTGACGGGCTAAGGTCCATTGTTCATGGAAGCACCGAGTAGGTTTGGTCAAAGAAGCTGAGGAAGCCAAAGTGTTGTTGCTTGGGTCTGATATTCTCTGGATCCTACCCCTTTTGTTGTGAAAGCCAAGGGTAACTATAAAAGTTGCATTTTCAAACCGCGTATAGTTTGCTTTGGCATTTTGACTGAGTCTGACACAGAATCTTTTGAGTCATCTAAAGTCTAGCTCTGAGTCGGAGGTTGTGCCTCTTGGCCCTCCATGTCGTAGCTTCTACTGTCAATTCGAGTCTTTTGCTGTACTTGGCAACCTTGATGGGCTTTCTTTATGATATGCTTTATCTTGCTTCTAAGTACTTTTCTAGCTTTTGAATAAACTGTGTCAACTTTGACGATGAAGGGATAGATTTCGATGGGATTATCCCCAAGGAAATGTGTTCCCTTGCCGAAAGGGAAGACGAAAGGCATGCATAGCCTATTAATTGAAATTGTAGTTTTCAAATAAACTTGAAAGATGAAGTAGACCCTCGAATGGTTCAAACTGGTTCAACGCTGTTCCCAGAGGAGCATTGCGCCCAGTCAGATAGACTCGAAGAATTCATCGACATCTTGGCATGGTCTCACAAAGACACGCTTGGCGTTGATCTTGAGGTAAAGGAACATCAAATACATTTGCTACCGGGTGCCAAATCATAGAAAGCAAAGCTCAGAAGGTCCAGCGCCTCATACCATGTTCAAGTTTGTAGGAACAACCTTCCGCCAAGCACAAATTAGAAAGTTCAAAATTGGCCTGGGGCGAGGCATGTCAACCGAAGCACTCTGGACTCTGTGCTATCAAAGCTGTCTTATCTGGGGCTGCAGCCAAACTTCATCGACCTCGACGACAACAATTCAATACCTTGGTCAACATATATCAATTCAAAAGCCTTTTCCTTAAGAAAAGCTTGTTGGGCTGAAAACCCCAAGGGTGAGCATTTTCAAGCAAAAGTTAGAAAATATTTGAAAGCTCGTTAGACCAAAAACCTATGAAGGCGGTCTAGGCAAAAGTAAAGGCAATATTTGAAAGCTCGTTAGACCGAAAACCCGAAAGGGCAGTTCTAGGCAAAAGTTAGAGCATAAAAGGTGAGGAAAATACTCGAGTGAACCTTAGCCTGAACTATATTTTGACCTGATTCCCAAAATGGGACTCTCCTTGAGACTCGGTCATAATCTATCAATTGGATTCATGGTTGACATTTGGTACACATCAAAGGTCGAAGAGGATCGAAGATCAAGCTGCATGAAAGGAGTCTGAAGGGGGAAATCCTTCGTCTTTCAATTTTATTTCAAACTACTATTTCAATTTCAAAAGTTGAGCATAAAGCCTTAAAAGAATTTAAGCATTAAAAACAGAACGAAATGCTGGCGAGGCCTAACGGCTCACAGTTTATTCTAAGTTCAGCAAAGTCTAGTGTAAGCAACTGCAGCGAATTTGTAGTCACGTGCGTATTCAATTCGAGCAGCAGTCAACAGTAGTCAGCTACTGCCTTTGAGTCCTATTCAAGGGGCTTTTGCCAAGTTTGGTCATACCGTGTAGACCTAATGTGACTGCACAGGGGTGTCGGTTTCAATCCGGGCCTATATGTGTCATCATTTGTGTCTGATGTCCGTCTTTGTGGCATTTTTTCCAGTTTTCAATCCATTGTCATGTTGAGATGCTTTTCTCGATTCTATTTGTACATGCAGGTCTTTGTGCCTATTTTGACCTTACAAGTGTCAGTTTCACCTGTCTAAAGGACTATTGTGAGTTTTGGCACATTAATGCCTAAAATTTCATTATTATCCGCGTGTCTAAGGATCCGCATTGTATCCTTGGGATTTTTCTCCATTTTCATTCGAGCTAGGCGAGTTTGTGCATGTGTGCATATCTCTGTGTCAACTCAGTTCACTTGTCAATGCAAATTAGATATTAGCGCATCATTTATATGTCAATAAACTGAAATATGCAATTTTTACATTGCTACCCTAGCTTCTATAATCTACAAGCAGTAGAATCTCGTGGACGGCAAGGGCACATAAGCCCAAGGCCAAGCAAAGCACATTTCTGGGGCTTGTTCGCCCAAGCATCAAAGAAGGGGCACACAAGCCCAATGCCACACCGCTATATGTCAACTGGGCACGCCGGCCTGCTCAACGTCTCTCTATCTGGATGCGCAACTCAGAAGCAAAAGACAGTAAAGTACTGGGGCTCAGTGGTAGTCCTTAGGCATCATTGTTGTCGCACCCGTCCTGGATATTTGGTATTTTAATTCACGTATTTAATTAAATTATGCGTCATGGGGTTAAATTGCATACATTAGAAGCGTGAGGGCTTGTGTGTGATTTGTGAATTGGAGCATGATACCATGTGGTCTTGCTGGCACACAATAATCTTCCTTAGAGTTTATCAAACTGGAGTACGTGTTCTATTTTCTTTTCTTCATTGATACACGTAGACAGAGAGAAAGAGATAGAGGAACGGCAGGAAGGAGGAAGAAGGGAAAATAGGGGAAAACCTAGAGAAGATTTGGCTAGCCTTGAATTGAAGTTTAATTTGGTGAGTTTCATATTCTTAATTGTTGAAATTCTTGTTTCCATGCTAAGTCTCATGTTCTGCATCTATTATGTTCTAAATTGATCGATGGGGGAGGGTTTTAGAGGTTGGAATTGGGTTTTATTCCAGAAATTTCGTGCATCTATTGGTTATGCAAAACTGAGTTTTAAGCAAAGTTAAATCTGTCTTGTTTTTGACGAATTTTTCTCATTGACATGCTGACCATGTTATTTTTTGGTAATTTTACTGGAGATGCCTCTATGTGTATAGCTTATGCTGTAAAAAGTTCAGAATTTCTGAGAAGTGTGGAAAAAGATAAAAATCATAAACCAAGCTGCTGTCAGATTTGCGTCTGAGCAGACAGCACAGACACGTGTTGGAAAAACGGGCATAACTTCTTGCTCGGGTGTCGATTTTACGCACCGTTTCTTGATTCTAAAACTAGACTTACATACCTTTCTGAATATGTAAGGTTTGTACCTTAGCTACTTCTAAGAAAACGCAGTTTCTGTTCTGAAGTTAATGGTTTGTTAACTCTGGAAATCTGGGCAGGTTTTGGAGCTATGTTATTCATCAATTTTGTTATAGTTAAATGTACTTACTGACTATGGGTTCTCATGAGTCTTAAACATTGATCAATTGGTGATGTTTTGGTGTTAGAATTAATGGAAAAGATTGAGTATGTGATTTTTAATGAGCATTTGATCACAGGCTGTTCTGCAGAAACTGCAGATTTGTGTTTCTAAGTGTGCATCTTCGGACGGTCACAACTTTGTCATTCGAAATCTATTTGGGACAAACTTTATATAGATATTGGTGTACTGGAAGTCTACTTTCTAATGGTGGTGGTTTCACAACCCAAATCTGATCTTATAAAATGCTGCAATCATTTAAAGACAAGCTGGTTGTATTCTTATAATATGGACATACTTGCATTCTTTGGGCATTGTTTAGTTCCTCATTAGCTTTATATTCTTGTGTTGATCGTTCGTTGAATTCATTACTAATACGATTAAGCGTGTGGCTAGGTAACGAGCTGAGTAATCGGGAGGTGCCAAAACTGTAAGTTGGCATACTTCGGTCGACTCACAGGTGAGTGTGTTTGATATCTTATATCTTCAATAAGATGTTAACATGTTGGTTGTGTATCATGCTATGGTTGGTTTAGTTATTGGTGTGCATGATTGGTGTGTGTTGATTGTACCCGTATAAGGTTTGTGGAGTGAGTCACGCCTTGTCGTGGGCCGTGCCGTTCTATTTACAGTGAATGAAGGCTTGGTGTGCGGGACACAATACCTTGGGTACATGGGATGTGGCAAATGTGTCACTGCATTGTTATGGATATAAATTGTGGATGTTCAGTTAGTTGTTTATATGTTGAGTTTTATTGGATTTATTCTATATCTCACACACTCCTGATTTTCATTTGGATTGTCAGATGGCAAAGGTTCGTAGATTGGTCCACTACCAGTCGGCGTTTTGGGGTTGGCTTTGTTAATATCTGTTGTTAAGTGATTGTTTGGTTGGCGTTTAGGAATGCCACGTGGCCGCGCCGACTCGGGCCCACAATGGGTGTCGTTTTGCGGGGCGAGACATGACAGTTGTCCTCCTAGGAGCCGCCCTTAGCTTGCACCTTCATTTTCAATTTGTGCATTTTGTTTGTATACATCTTTGCATATTGTGTATGTCAACTGTTGAAAATAGGAAGGTGGTTAGAATGGTTACCATCAAGTCTTTGTTTACCAAAGCATGCGATGCAATCTCCTACAGTTTTGTTCTGTTGGTTAGCGGATGCGAAGAAATCTCCCTGAATCCATGATTTGTTTACCGAAGAAAGCGATGCAATCTCCTACGGTTTTGTTCTGTTTGTTTAGTGGAGGCAATGAAAATCTCCCCAACTCTCGATTTGTTTGCTGACGGATGTGATTGAAAATCTCTTGCAGCATTGTTCTCATAGCAGGATGCGATGCAATCTCCTATGGTTTTGTTCTGTTGGTCATTGGATGCGAAGAAATCTCCCTGAATCCAATATTTGTTTGCTGACGGATGTGATTGAAAAATCTCTTGCGGCCTTGTTCTCATGGCAAGATGTGATAAAATCTTCTACGGAACCAATTCAACGACAGCCGATCCTGTCCAATTCGCAATGGCTTGATCATTTTGTATTAGTGATCCGCCCACCAATGGCTCGATCATTTTGTATAGTGATCCGACCACCAATGGCTCGATCATTTTGTAAAGTGATCTGCCCTTTCAAATCCACGACAGTCGATCCTGTCGAAATCTTCAATGGCTCGATCATTTTGTATAGTGATCCGCCCACCAATGGCTCGATCATTTTGTATAGTGATCTGCCCTTTCAAATCAACGACGGTTGGTCCTGTCTAAATCTTCAATGGCTCGATCATTTTGTATAGTGATCCGCCCACCAATGGCTCGATCATTTTATATAGTGATCTGCCCTTTTAAATCAACAACAGCCGGTCCTATCCAAATCTTCAATGGCTCAATCATTTTGTATAGTAATCCACCCACCAATGGCTCGATCATTTTGTATAGTGATCCGTCCACCGATGGCTCGATCATTTTGTATAGTGATCTGCCCTCCGATGGCTCGATCACTTTGTATAGTGATCCGCCTGTTCAAAATCAATGACAGCCGGTCCTATCCACTTTCCAATGGCATGCTCACTTTGTATAGTGATCCGCCCGTTCGAATCAACGACAGCCAGTCCTGTCCAATTTCCGATGGCTCGATCACTTTGTATAGTGATCCACCTGTTCAATCATCAATGACAGCCCGTCCTATCCAAATTTGATCAACAAGCGGCGATTCACTCATCCACTTCTACTTCCATCCCCGACAATGGACCGCCCATCCATTCCACCAATCAGGTTCCTTAAGTTTACAAGTCTACTTTGCTAGTATGCTCCGCTCTGGATTGCATTGAGGGGGGTGTCTAGAAATCTTTGACATTACTTGTACCAAGTCGATGGTGCTTCAAGTGCCCTCAAAGAGGGGCCACAATAGACACCCCAATCTGGGCTTCCAGATTAGTTTACTTACGGTTTCTGATTCCCCGATGATGAAACGGATCAAGAACACCCCAGGAATGACAAGTGTTTGAGCTTTGAGTGTTTGAAAAACCCTTGAACCTAACCTGATCCTAAGCCATTTCAAAAGGCCAAAAACCTCACTATTGCGCATTGCTCCGAGTCCCTCGCGCGATGGTCAACCTGCCAGGTGGTGGTCAACAGTCAAAGTTTGATCGTTGACCATCGCGAGCCTGGGCGCACCATCGCGCGACAGACTGACTCCGTCGCGCGACGGACAAATCTGCCACCAACCTTTCTTAAGGAGGACAGTTGGCCACCAATGCAACTTCAGCCAGGCCTCGTGGACTGGCTGAACTCCTCTGTTGTCAACCAGATTCACTTCCATCTCCTTCTGTATATACCCCCTTTGGTTATTCTTTCAAAGGGTTACCAAAAAAATTACAAAAGGGCCACACAAACCCTAACATACTTGATACTTCATCACTCTAGCCATTTTCATACACTCATTTTACAAGCTCAAGCACCTTTCAAACTCAAAACCAAAGGAATAGCTTACCTTTGTTCTACTTTCTGTTCTGATCCCTGAGGGGGGCCGGCAGGGTCAAGGCTGGTAATCAATACCAGTCCTGGTCTTAAAGCAGGCAAGGTTTCAAAAACTGTCATGGTAAGAACCAACACGCGATGGACCCATTCACGCGCATGATGATTCCAATCATAGCGCGATGGTCCTCGTGGGGATTGGTGTCTTGCTGTTTTTGTGTATTTATCGACGTATAGTGTAACGCCCCTAATTTTAAGTACGTTAAGGAAATAATTTATTACAGAAATAAGCGAGTCACTGCTCATTATTACAAAACGGCTCTCATAAGAGCATTTGAAATTCAAAAGACAACAAAAAGGAAACTAAGAAGTCCTATTCTACGGCTCCTCTTGTTCCTCCAACCTAGCGAGTTCTTCGGCTCCGTACGCCTCCAAGGTGAATAGTTCGCCCTGTTCGTCTATCAAGTCTGACATATTATACCGGCGTCGCCACCCATATAATATG
>BPLS01027580.1:0-12164 GCA_019656275.1 Rhododendron kiyosumense
CTCAACGTTAGATTTTAATGGCGAATTCGTGCTCCTGTTTATAGCAACTCAGGATAATTGGATCCTATTTTTGCTCAGGTTGACTGCTTATTAACCTTTTTTAGGGGCGTGTGCAGCACATGATTGTCATGAGAATAGAGTGCCAACGTAGTTGAGATGTTATCCCGGCGTACGTTTGTGATGCCATCGTGCACCTGCTCCTATAAATTCTTGTAATCTTTACATCCAAACAGAAACACCCCTCCAAAATCCAACCAAGCCAAAAAGCACCAAAAGATTATAAAAAAAAAAAAATCCACCCCCAAAAGGCATTATTGTTTCTCCATCTTAAACTTTTTTGACATATATTTATCTTTTCATCGAACAAGTAGTATGTACCACAAACATAGTACATCAACATGCTTTTCAACTTTATTATTCGCAGACAATTCTAGAGATGCAATGAAACAGAAATTAACAACACAGCCACATAACTATCAAACTGATTGATCAACTGCCTTAGCATTCTTAGTAGCATTAGCCAACTCGGCTCATTATCTTTTTTGGCACTGTCTATTTCAACCAAACCAAGTCAAAACTAAAAATGAAATTTAAGATAATCCATATAACAATTAAGCATAATGTTTCAAATTCGAAACAAAATTAAAAATAATAACGGGGTGGAAATTTGAGTGGAAGAACAGATAAAGAATCAGATCAACATTCACTAGCTTTTCCTTTATTTATACTCTTACTCCATTGCTCTTCTGAGAGTTCGATTCCAACATATTTTGATGGTTGTCAATATTCATCTAGGTGTTTGGCTGCTCATAATCTTTCTCTTCAATCTCCAAGCGATGACATGCACCAACCATTCCTTTTTTTTATCCACTTGCATGGAGGGCTGTAATAATAATATTGTACATATGCTGGCTCCCCTCTCTTCTCTTCCTCTTCCCAATCATAGTCCGTCGGTGTATCCAAACTTTCCTCATACATGATTGCATGGACGCTACTACAATTCGGTTGAACTAGAATTTCTTTGTAAGAACTGTCAATAGGATCATATGCCCTTACACTCTGATCGCTTCTAGACATGAACATTAGAGCTTCACCATCTTTTGTATAGCATAATGGCTCTAACTTATCACAACACCCTTATGCTAAGTTCGATATGCTAAACAGCTTAGTCCAAGATTTTTGCATGCCGTATTCCTTCATTGCCAATACCTCTACACTGTCGGCTTTAGAATAGTTTGGACTGTCATGATGCACCATAGAAAGGCATCCTTCCAAAACCCCCAACCCTAAAATCATATTTCTATCCAACCTGTTCTTAGGCTCTGGCATTGGTACCTTGCTAAATTGATTCGTATGTGGATTGAAGTAAAGAATTTGGTGCGACGAAAGGAAATGACCGGAGTTTTCATCAGAAACATATCAATGTAGGTGTCCATTTACTACAGGCCCTGACCCCACCGTGTGAACCTTGTAAGGAAATCGAATCCTTGTCCAATTTTTGCTTCTAAAACTACCAACATCGACATATTCACCACCACAATCTGGACTCTCATGAAAAAGTGCCATTACTGCCTTATACTCATTGGTGGATGAGTCATGGCAAAGCCCTGATGAACCAACGATACACTTGTCATCCGCCAAAGATTCATGTGACAACACTTTCTTAGAATATCTAGTGACGGGATTCCACAAGAATAAGTCATCGTCGATTCTTATGAGCAACAAGCCATTACAAGAACCGTATAATACTGGATAATACTTTGACTTAATCGTTTCAAATGGTGTAGTAACTTGTTCCACACGAGATTCTTCATCCATGGAGTGCGTAAGGGTACCTGATCTCAAAATCGATCTTACCAGAACCATCTTCTTTCCGGTTCCTTTGGCAATGATGTCGGGAACCAAAGAACGCCATTTTTTGGAAACGCGAGTGAATCGAGGAAGAGAGCGGAGGGGAAGTCTTGAGAGTATTTCTACCACAAGTTCCTCTGGAATATTCGGAGAACTCGGATTGGCTTGTGTTTCCGCTTCCGCTCCTGCATTGATCACTCCTCTTCCCTTGCTTCCATCCCATTCTCCTTTGAAACTGCTGTTTTATGGGGGCTAGGGTTTTTCCTAGTTTATTACTTTGTTGTTGTTATGAAGAATGTGGACTGGGTAACATATAAATGGACTATATATTCCTCTAAACATTAGGGCCTCGGATGTGGGCCATGTGGCCTTAAATGCTTGCCGTGGCTAACATTCAAAGAATGCCCTAATTATTTTCACACAAAAAAAAGAGAATGCCCTAATTAATTATCGGGAAAAATGAGAAAACGGAATTGGAACATAGGGGATTAGGGCTGTGAAATCATCCATCTATATCGATCTTTCTATTCTAATATATTAAGGGAGAACATCGTTTGATGTAACCATTTTGTGAAGCTGTGTTCCAAATAAAATAACCAGTTTATTACTTTTTTTTTTTTCTACCCTAGCACTAGCCCTTTTCCTCATCTTTGGCTTCCATAATCGCAAATTAACGAGTAAGATCCTTTTTATCACCTGAATAATGGAGGCCCATAATCTTGTTTACGGCCCAAACAGCTTGAGCCTAATCTAGATGAGTCCTGTTGATGCCTATAGAAGAAAGAGGCCAAGCAGCAGCGGCAACTGCTAATCTCAACAGATCACTTTACTTCTTTTTTCCACATTTCTTCTTGGGCTTAGGAAAACCTAACATATTCTCTACCGACTTCTGCTTCCATTTTCCTTTCCCCGTATCCTTGGTCTCCTCTATTGGGTTAAGATCCACAACTAACTAGATGCCCTCAACTTCCTTGTCATTTTAAAAAGCCCACATCTGATAGGTTACAAAAGCCTACATCATGCTCCACAACCTCTAAATCTGGGATAATTTCCGCTGCGCCATCTTTTAAGTAAGGAAGGTTAACCCCTGCAGTATTAGCTCCAACGTCAGCCAAGGCTTTGGTTGAATCCTTAGCATGAATTTTGGTATCATCTGGTTTAGTGCTGGCCACTAACTGAGTAGCCCCATCAAAAATATCAGCCTTCCACTTGCTAAATCACAGTGGATTCCACTCCCCTGTCTTACTATCGGCTCCGCATCGGAAGAGGATCCATTAGTATCACTCTCCGATACCAGAACATCCACCTCATCATCCTCATTTTCCTCCTCTTCTGACGATTCATCTTCTGAGTTCAAATGCAGATTTACTCTAGGAATTTGTTTCTCCACTTCATGAGGTTGATACACATGGATCTTCCATCATCTTTACTTTGTAACTCTTACCTTCAACCTCAACAATAATCCACTCATCAATTTCCTTAAAGAAATTAGTGGCGATTAGAATCTTAGCTTCCGCAAAAGATGACATCTTCAATGTTGATTCATCCGTAGATATGAAAAAACCCCATAATTCACCAATAGATTTGAAGAAAGTATTGCTCCATCCATTGAGAGGGATTCCATAGCAACATAACCATACAAATCTTTCAACGCACGCCGCTTGTCCATGATTTGCATAGCAACATAACCATACAATCCGACGCCTCACTAAAACACTCCATGATTTGCATAAAGTTGCAATAATATATAAAGAGGATTAGCTTCAAGAAACACTAATGAATCATCTGCAAATGACTTGTTACTAATGGCTTTCTGTAGGAGAATAGAAAACACATCTGCAAGCATCAGGAAAAGATACGGGGACAGAGGGTCCCCCTGTCTTAAACCACGACCAGGGATAACATTACAAATCTGCCCTCCATTCACAGTGATTGAATACTTCACCGTGCAGATACATTGTTTTACCCACCCAATTCACTTGTTATCGAATCTTTTTTCCATCACCTTCAGTAGGAAATCCCAGCAGATACGGTTATACGCCTTATCAAGATCAAGTTTCAGAGTCATCGATGCCTTAGGTCTGTTTGCTCCTTAACTGTGATTTTCTTTTTACCCATCGATTGGACGACACGTGGCAATTTAGATAACAAGGTCCCACCCTTTTGTGCTTGAGTAAGTGTAACACTTCATGTGATACGATGATATTATCCTGAATCTATCTACCCGGAATATTGAACGCTGACTGCTGCTCTGTGATGATGTCATTGATAAAAGGTAGCAATCTGTTTTTTAGAATCTTGGAAATTACCTTGTAGATGAAATGGCAAAGACTAATGGGTCGGACTTGAGTCATCTCTTCTGGGTTCTTTACTTTTGGAATAATAGAAACGTTCGTATGGTTCAATTCTTTTAACAGGGTCCCCTCTTGAAGAAAGCTATGGACAGCCCCAAATACTTCTTCACCCACAACATCACAATACATCTGATAGAAGAGGCTGGGAATTAACCGTCTGATACAGAAGCTTTGAGTGCCACCATTTGAAAAACTGCTAGACATGCTTCCTCACGAGTAACCTCCTTAATCAAGGAAGCATTAACTGCAGCAGAAACTTTAGGCTCAATCAGACTCAGAATATCCTCAAAGTCTCTGATGGGAGGGGCATCGTACATGGTTTGAAAATGATGTTTAACAATGCCAGCAATGTGCTTACTCTCTGTCTTCCAAACCCCATCCTTTTCCTTAAGTTTAACTACTTGATTATGCTGTCGTCTCTGAATAGTAGTTAGGTGGTAGAATCTTGAGTTCTTGTCCCCTATTTGAAGCCACTTGATACGGGAACGTTGATGCCAATACATAGCGTCTTTCTGCGACAGATCTTCCAAGACCTTTCAGAAACCACCAAATCGATCCGGATTGTAACCCTGGCCAAGCTGAGATTGTACCTGAAGTAAATGTTGTTTGGTAGCTGCTATTTGAGGATGCAGCTCCCCAAAGTTTGCACGGTGCCACCCCTTCAAGTTTTCTTTACAACCCCTTAGCTTTCGCATACCGTATCCATCTTAGATCCAGAACATTGTTTCTCCTAAGCCTCCGAGAGGACAGACTTGCATCCGTAGTCCAAAAAGACTTGAACGGTTTTCCCACTTTCCCCATGGGAAACGACGTATTGAGAATAAGAGGATTGTGGTCTGACCCGCTTCGACAAACCCCATCGCCCGGTCATGAAGTTCTCTCCATTGTGCATTGGCTAACACCATGTCAATCCTTTTCCATTATTGGGCTCAGAGTGCCCTCATGGATTTGGTTACACAATGCCACTCCCTGCGACCGCTCTAAAAACAGACTTGCAGATGCGATGTCGAATGCCATAAAAGACATAATTGAAACCTTTCCTACCACCAATTGGTTTTAGGAGAGATGGTGGAAAAGCAGTCCGACAAGTGATATCAGAGCCAGGACGTCATGGGTTCGAGTCGCGGGAGCGTCCTCATGAGGGAGGGATTATTGGGCTCGGAGTGTCCCCATGGATTTGGTTACACAATGCTACTCCCTGCGACCGCTCTAAAAACATATTTGCGGGTGTGTTCAGCTCCGAAATGGCTCAAGGACTGAGCGGGGCGTGCCAAGACTTGTCGCGTCTAACGTAAGGGCTGAGCGTCCCTTTTCTGACTTCTTAACAGTGAGGGCGAAAATGCTGCAAACCTAAGGGCTGGATTGCAGTGTTGGTTCGTGGTTTTGCCTCTACGAGTGATGACTTAATAATTTCCTAACCGTGTAGGAAAGGAAGTAACAACGTAAAATAACTTTGATATATCGTAATAACAAAGTTGGGGATACAAGAGAGATATGAATAACTTTATTATGTCGTAATAATAAAGTTAGGGTACAAGAGAGAAAAAAACACGAATTACTTGGAGAAGTAATTGAGTAAATGGGAGAGAAGTGAGATAATTGCTTCACTGGGAAGGCTTTGGTTTTTAAGAGTTGAGCTTGATTGGTGTGTGGACCATTTTTTCTTATTGTCTTCTAGTATTTATAGGCCAAGAGTCTTCAAATTTTCTGCATGCAAATGGATGTGTTGGCCTCCTCTCATGGCGCCATGTGTCTTTTGCAACCTCAACTTCATGAGATCATGGGACAATGGGTAGTTATTGGAAGTTACAAAAGATCACGAGCAAATAGTGCACTGGTCCAGATCTGGGCCAAGTTTCCCGCCTTCACCTGACATGTGTCCCGAGTAGGCCTCAGATGTTGCCACGTGTCCCAAGTAACTACCCATTAACATATTTAGTGGGGTCATGGTAGTTATTAAAGGTAAATAACAATTACCCATGTGTTTATTTAATCATGGGCAGTTAATGGGACACTGGGTCTATTTTTCCTCCTTTCGTGGGTAGCAAAAACCACCGGTCATTTGACTCGGTCAAATGGCTTATTGCTAGGCAACAACATCTCTTCCTTCTCCACTTTTTATGGGCCACTTGGGTAATGGGTCATTTAATTAAATTAAATGGCCTTTTAATATGTTTATCCCACAAAATATTTACCAAGTTTAAATAAGTCACGGGCCAATCCAAATTATTTTGCAAATAGGCCCACAATTTCTCAAACTCGGGCCCAGATCCAACTAAAATTAATTGGACCCAATTAACATGGGTTCGGCCCATTAATTTTAACCCAATCCATCTCTATTTTTTGGCCCAATTTAATTAAAAGATAATTAAATGGCCTTCCAACGCTTGCCCAAGATTGGGTGCCAAAAACGGATGTAAATAGGGTGCGATGTCGAATGCCATAAAACACTTAATTGAAACCCTTTATATTACCAATTGATTTTAGGAGAGATGGTGGAAAAGCGGTCCGACATCCATGATGAAATTGCCTTTCGATCTGTTATTCCTCCATGTGAACTTAGGGCCTTTAAACTCAAAAGATCCATCAAACCACAGTCACGTAACATTCCATGAAAAGCTGCCATTAAGTTATGGCAAGGTAGATTACCCCCTAATTTATCCTCAATGCTCACTACTTGGTTAAAATCTCCTATACAGAGCCATGGAAGCCTCTCCATCTGAGCCAGGTCTCAAATTTCAAGACAAGTCAATTAACCACTTCAACAATCCATTCTCATTGGTTGTTATTACCAAAACATTACAGACTTGGCCCAAAATCTACTGTGGTTTTTTCAACGAAAATATATCGGATTAATCATGTTGAATTGAAAATAATACTTAACACATACGAAGTATCTTGTTATTTTTATGCCTGATGACAACATGGATGTTTAATCTACGTCATTAAAATTTTGAACGAAACATTAATAATATAGTCTCCTCGCATAATCGGATTTCAGATCGAAACACTAATTTTTTTGATTCGTCTCGATGAGATGAATTTTACAAAAATTTGATAGAAAACTAACAAATAAGAACTAAATTTAAATAAGGACAAAAGTATAAAAAAAAAAAAAACTCAAAAGCTCCTATGGACTTTAATGCTTTGTTTTAAAGTGGAATTTTGTGGAGTTTTGGTTGAAGGCTGCTGTGGCCTGTGAGCTTCCAAGTCCTGCCATCTAGAACGTTCCCATTTTGTACAATATACTAGTAGAACGTTGGAATAGAATTACAGAGAATGTGATATGAAAAAATTGGAGAATTGGCGTAGGGTAATACAGTAGTTGTCTGTGGTGGAGTTATGGAGTAGTAGATTGGAATTTACATTTGCAGCTTTGCTGGAGAGGAGGGTTGTCAGAGCATCTCTGATCCCTACCCATTTTTCTATTCAAATCCAAATTTTGAGTAAAAACAATTATAACTCATCTCCAGTGTCATATCTTTACCCATTTTGAGTTTTACTCTTTTCCTTGTCTATATTCTAGGAGACCCAAATTCATACCCATTTTTTCTCTCAACTTGAGAGCCCTTCTTCACCTCCTAGCCTTGTCGTGCTCCACTTGCAGGGCCGGCCCTGGGGTCAGGCCCACCAGGTGGCCGCCTAGGGCCTCCCTTTTTGGGCCAAATAATAGGGCCCCCAAATAGAAAACTATAATAAATATTAAGTATGTGAAGAGATTTGCAATGAGGATGAAGTAGCCTAGTGGTGAATTGTGCGTGATTGGAACGGTAGGTCGTGAGTTCGATTCCTGTCTCCTTTATTTTTAATGTAAAATTTTGGAGTCTTTGATTTAAAAATGTTTCAAAAATGACCCTTAGAAATCTCGAACTCCAGACCTGGTGGTTCTAAAGGTTCCTCCGACAACATTGCCACCAAGCTACAAGCTTGCTTGGGTTTTTTTTACCAAACAACTAATTAATATACTAAAATGTAAGGCCCCATTTTCAAAACTCCGCCTAGGGCCCCGAGATTCTCAGGGCCGGGCCTGTCCACTTGCACCCCCCCTTCCTTGGTCTACTTGCTCGGCTTTGTTGGGGCCGATCAAGTGAAGATTTGAAGATGTGATGGCTTAGGATTCGGTGTGGTAGCTTCCGGCAATAGCGTCCTTGGCTGGGTTTTTTTTTATTTTCATGTCTCTTTTTTGTTTCGTTTATTTTGAGTTTTGTAGGTTCGGTTTTCTTCCTTTAATGAGAGTTTTCCCTCCCCTATGTGGGGTTTCTGGTGTTCTTTTGGTGGGTGATCTTAGGTAGTTAGGCCTCTTATTTGGTTATTTACTCCCCTTGGGATGTTATCAAATTTCGATTTATTTGGCTGTTTTCATATATAATATAACTATACCATTTTGGCCCAAAAAAAAAATAAAAATCATACCCATTTTTCTCAACATCTATTTTCACTTCTTTATATTTACCAATGAACCATTTTGATTCATTTTTAGAGGAAAAGCCTAAAAAATAGTACTAGATTTGGGTAAAAAAAAAAGGGTATAGCATTGATGAAGACATACCCAAATAAAAATTTTGACCCAAAATTTCACTCAAATTGGGGTTGATATATGGGTAAGAGCTAGAGATGCTCCATGTGAAAGAATTTATTGGAGAGAGCGAGAGAGAGATAAGATTTGGCCAAAGTGTCATAAATTGGGTAGATGGTGAAGTGGCTCCGGAACCGGGGCTAATCGTCCCACCGAGCCACATTGCACCAAGTTGTTACGAGGATGCTTGCCCGCTATGACAAGAGAGTCAAGAGGATCATGGCGTTTCCCCGGGGGGATTGATGAATAGCATAGCTCTAAACCTGCCCAGATTTCCAGATTGCCTAATGGTTTAGAGCATACTCGACCCCAACTTCCCGAGGCCGCTTGAACGAAAATGGTTACTTCAGGAGGGTCCCATGCGGTTACACAACAAGAGTAATCATTGGGGTCTGATCTGGCTATGTGCTCCATAATTGCCTTATCTCCTACGTCACATATGTCGTCACCTGAGGCTAGGGGTGTCAAATAGGTCGGGCCAGCACGACACGGTTAAAAGGGGCACGGTCTTAGTGAGCACATGGACGGGCACGTGCACGATTTTGGCCTAGCATAGCACAGCATGACATGATTTTAGTGGGCACGTGGATTGGCACGGGGCACGGAAGTGGGCGGGTACGGCACGGAAGTTGGCCCGGCAAGAAACCGCACGACACAGTTTAGCAGGGCACGGGCACGAGCACGACACGGTAGTTGAACGGGCACAACACGACACAACACGGTTCTAGGCCTCGCTAGGCACAGCATGGGTTGACGGGATTGGCACAGCACGCATGGGCAAGACATGGCACAACATAGTTCTAGCCGGGCACGGCATGGGTTGACGGGCATGAAAGGGAATGGAAAAAAAAAAAATTTAATTTGACTTGTGACTCATAAATATAATGTGATTAATTAACAATAATTTTAATTACAAAATAAGGCATTTTAGTTTCATAATTTATAAAAAAAATAAAGCTTTTAAATTGGAACAACAAGCAATAAATAAGAAAAAAAAAATTTTAAAGAAAAAAGCTCCATGTGATTCAAACCCAAGTCCTATGGAACTTGTCACACATTACAAACCACCAAGGCCATTAGTCATGTTATGATTTTACTTTGAACAACTAATAATAAATAAGTTTGACTGAAAAAAACTAATAATAAATAAGAAACAAAATTGGTTTTAAAAAAATAATCTCTACGGGATTCAAACTTGGGGACTTGACACATGTCTCAAACCACCAAGGCCAACAATTTTGTTGTGGTTATAATTGGAACAACTAATATGTATTATATAATTCTATTCTATAAAAATAGGCTTCTTGTACGGTAACTACACAATTTCAACACAATTATAATGATCCATACCGTTCATTTTTGTTGTTTTTGATGTTTTAATCACTTTCGCAAATTTTTGGGTCTATCAGATTTTGGAAACCCTTTCATCGGGACGTAAATTCATTTATAAATTTTTTTGTTATGTGCAATCAAGTATATAATGATAACCAATTTACTTTAATTTTTGCAAAAATGATATAATCACTCCCACATAAAAGGTAGACAGTTTCGATTTTCAAAAAACAGCTTGGGCGGCCCTCAAGTAGTACATTATAGGACTTTAACGCCTTTGAAAGTACCGAATGTGTTCTGATCACGGGTTTTCCGACATCCGATTATCACCTATTTAGGGAAGAATGATAAATTTGATAAGATCTTAAATCGTAATGGTTTAGATCAAACATTCAAAAAAATGTTCAAATCTATACATCCGACTTATCTGGTTCTAAACCAATGTATTCCGCTATAGTCTAATATACGTTAGCCACACGATTGCGACACAATTGTGACAATTCATACCGTTCATTTTGTTGTTCATAGTGTTTTAATCACTATTGCAAATTTTCGGGTCTATCGGGTTTTGCAAGCTCTTTCATCGGGACGTAGATTCATTAATAGGAAATATTTTGTTATGTGCGATCAAGTTTATCACAATAACCAATTTACTTTATTTTTTGAACAAATGATATAATCACTCCCACATAAAAAGGTAGACGGTTTCGATTTTCAAAAAACAGCTCAGGCGGCCCTCAAGTAGTGCATTATAGAACTTTAACGCCTTTGGAAGCACCAAATGTGTTCCGATCACGTGGTTTCCGACATCCGATTATCATCTATTTAGGGGAGAATGATAAATTTGATAAGATATTAAATCGTAATGGTTTAGATCAAACATTCGAAAAAATGAGTCTACAGGTACCTTTCAAATCTATACATCCGACTTATCTGGTTCTAAACCAATATATTCCACTATAGTCAAATATACGATAGCCACATGACTGCGACACAATTGTGACGATCCATGTCGTTCATTTTGTTATTCATAGTGTTTCAACCACTTACGCAAATTTTCAGGTCTACAAGGTTTTGGAAGCCCTTTCATCGGAATGTAGATTTGTTAATAGGAAATATTTTACTACGTGCGATCAAGTATATAACGATAACTAATTTACTTCATTTTATCACGAATTATATAATCACTCCCACATAAGAAGATACACGGTTCCAATTTTTAAGAAACAGTTCGGGCGGTTTTCGATTGATGCATTATAGGACTTTACAAGAATCTGGGGTATATAGTTTTTATTTATTTATCCGCATCTGGGGTATATGGATAGAAAACAACTCTCTCGTCTCTCTGACTCCGACTCTCTCTCTCTCACAGGTCCGGTTTGAAACTTGTGGAAAGAAAGGAAAAGAAAGAAAAATAAAAAAGACGAAAAATAGAGAGAGAGTGAATTCTTTTCTCTTATTTAATTGTAGAAGAAAATGAAAAAAAACGCCAAATTTCTGGCACTTTTTCCATTTTCCTCTGCCTATACTCCAGAGGTTTCTATTTTCTTTCCCTTTTCCTTAGATAGGAACAAACAAACCGTATGGAAAATTTTTTATTTTCCTTTCTTTTCTTCTACTTTCCATAGGTAACTCTCGTCACAAAGGCTCAAAACCTTCGCACCAAACCGCCGCCGTTCCGTACATCCCGCCGGAACACCACTCCCAAGCCCCCGCGGCATCCTTCCACCTCAGCAAATCCGACCTCACGAAACTCGCCGGGAAATCTCTCTCGGTTCCATGTGAATGTGAAGGCGGAGCCTGATCCGAGGTTCGTGTTTCAGTTCGACGGGGAGCCCGAGTGTAGTCCTCAGGGGTTCCAGATCCAGGGGAGTATTCGGCAGCCGGTTTTCACTTGCAAGTTCAGCTTTCGAAGCAGCGTTGATCGGAATCAAATATCCAGGTCGGTAAAATGTTCTTGTTTTCATTTCCTTGAAATGCTCCGTTATTTTCTATGTGATAAGTCATTGTTCTTGTTTTCATCTCCTGCACTCCCATGATCATTGTTATTG
>BPLS01027586.1:0-15234 GCA_019656275.1 Rhododendron kiyosumense
TCCCATTTGGCATAAAATCATAGACAAGGAGTAGATCACCACGACGTCGACACCAACCAAGTAATTGAACAAGGTTCCTATGCCTCAGCCTGCCAATGCTAGCGATTTCGGAAAGAAATTCGCGCAACCCCTGCTTTGAATCATGCGAAATTCGCTTCACGGCAACTTGAGCATTTGAATTTGGGAGTGTTCCTTTGTATACTCGCCCAAACCCACCAGCCCCAAGTAGCTCACTGTCCTTGAAACCTCCGGTTGCTTGCTTAAGCTCTTGGTATGAATACCTGTAGAGCCAATTGCAAACAATGGGATCAATATCCAATACATTAGGAAGGAAAAAACCATGAAAAACATGACTTTAGCATTATCAGAGACGTTCCCAAGCTAAAGCTTAAAATGTGGCCGGTTTAGGCTGATGAAGCCTACTTTAATACCCTTTGTAATAATTGAACAAAAAATGGCCCACATTTAATCTTCATTTTAGGCCCTAAAAAAATCAGGACTGACCCTGCCATTAAGCAAAGAATTAATTTTTTTTTTTTGGTACACAACCTCAGATCACTCCATTGCAGTTTTTGATACTTCGCTCTGGTGGTTCCTCATCTTATTCTACTTTTAGGTTTTCAATGGAGAAGACAACTCTCCTATTCATGTACCCACGTAACCCACATCACATTTACGCGACTCGGGGGCCTACTGTGCCTTGCCTGCTGCAAGCACCATACGGGATCCATCTGGGTACATTAATTTGCCCTGAATAGCTCCTTTTGTTCCACTCGTTGAGATTTTTCTTTCTTGAAAAATATGACTAGAATAGATGAAACATCAGTACCTACCAACTCATATTCCTTGGAAAATATTTAGACAGATATGATTTCAAGAATAAACTTAGAGATAAACGTATCTTAATCATGTCACTATCGATATTCGATTAGTGTGATTTTTCTTAGGAATCACCTACTCGACAAGAGGAACAAAACAAACGGCTAGAAGGTCCGGAATGAGCCCCATGTTTTGCAGTAGCCCAAGGTACAGAAAGCCCCTATGTGAAACATTACTGGAAAACAATACAAGCAGCTGGATGCAATCATCAATCATGCATGGCCTAAGAGCATGTATACAAGAGTCTCTAAATGGACAAAATTAGGTAAAGTAGAGAGGGTTCCTCCAAAATTTTGGATGCAGCAGAATAGCAAAAGGGGAAGGTAAAATACCTTTGATGGAATTGCTCGGGGAAACTACCGAGGGACTGTTCATAGCTATACATTAATTTATTGTTTTTTCTTCTCACTCCCCCTCAGTCTCTCTTTCTTCCTCTCTTGTCTTTCTTCCTCTCTAGTTTATTATAGGATACTTTATATTATTTTATAAAAATAGAGATAATAATAGAGAGAATTGATGTGGAGTTGAGAGAGATTTGAGTAGGTAAAATAAAAAAAGTGGGTTACCCTCACAAATTTTTTTTAAAATAACTAAGTGGGAGAGGGAGTTTATTTTTTATAAATCCCACGGTCTCCATTACTAGTATGTAGATGATGCAATTAATTTTGTGTGATGGTTTTAGAACCTTCCCCCCCATCGGGCAAAATTAATTATGGCCTCATCAGTACAAACTTCCTTAAAGGATAGGTCTATGATAATTGTTGTGTGAATTACTTCACCATCTGAGGTAATTCATTACGGAACAATGGGTCATGGGGCTAGGTAATGGTATACACTTAGCTGTAAATAATAGTATCCTCACCATCTGAGTCACTATTATTATTTATAGGACCGAAGCTATATTGGCTATTTAATTTTGCTTGGCACGGTATAGTGTCTAGATAGTAAAATTAAAAGGTTGTGCCTATCTACACAAATGATAAAGAGTAGAGACTTCCCATCGAAGCATGCTTTTTACGGTGTGTAGGGTTGCCAATGTTTTTCTTTTAACATGTGGCAGAGGGAACCAATATTAAAATGAAATTCAAAATTTTTATTGCCCTTCATAATTGATGGTTATGTTATTTGATTCTCAGATTCAAAAATGGGCTCTTTCAATCCACTTGCAATTATTCTCAAAGAAAATAAACTTACTGGACAAAACTATGTTGACTGGAAAAGAAACTTGAATATTGTGTTAACTGCTGAGGGCCACAAATATGTGCTATCTACGGCCTGCCCTCCTAGACCTGAAGAAAATGCCACAGAACAAGAAGCAAAGCCTTATAAAGATTGGGTTAAGGCTGATGAGATGGCGCGGTGTTATATTTTGGCTTCTATGTCAAATATATTGCAACATCAGCATCAAGCTATGGAAACCGCTTCCGATATGATGCTGAACCTCACAGAAATGTTTGGGGATCAGAATCGGGCAGCAAGGCTAGTTGCTATGAAAGAATTGGTGACCATCACCCATGTTGAAGGGACCCCAATTAGGGATCATGTTCTAAAGATGATAGCTCTTCTTAATGAACTAGAGATCCTTGGAGCTGAAATTGATGGGGAAACCCAGATCGATTTCGTTCTTAACTCATTGCAGTCTGAGAGTTTTAAGCAGTTTCGCCTGACTTATTCTATGAATAAAATGCATCTATCTTTGGCGGAACTTCTTAAGGAACTCCAAGCAGCTGAGGGTCTTTTGGTTGTGAAGAAACCACCATCAGTGTTAGTGGCAGAGAAGGCTTCTACTTCTAAGCCGAAAGGCCAGAAGAAGCAGAACAAATCTCAGAAAAAGGTTGTGGAGGCAGTTCATGTGCCTCAAGGTGGAGTGAAAAAGCCTGCGGGTAAGTGTTTTCACTGCAAGCAGAAAGGACACTGGAAGAAGGAATGTCCGATTTTTCTCAATAAAGTGAACAAACAAGGTAAATCTTTTTCACTAGTTGTTGAATCATGTTTAGCGGTGTTATCTACCAGTACCTGGTGTGTAGATACGGGAGCCACTAATCATGTTTGCAATTCATTGCAGGGGTTCCAGGAAACCAGAAGACTTAGTGATGGGGAGATTTATCTACATATGGGAAATGCTACGAGAGTGGCAGCAGTTGCAGTAGGAAATGTGTTTTTAAATTTTAATAGTAATAGGATTTTAATTTTGAGAGATTGTCTTTATGTTCCTACTATTAGAAGAAACTTGGTTTCAGTTTCTAAGTTAATAAAGGATGGATATTCGGTTTATTTTAGTGACTCTATAGTTATTAAGTTAAATAAACGTTTTATCTGTTCTGGTTCATTGGTGGATGATCTCTACATTATTAATCCTATATTTCCTACAGTGCAACTGCATGAATTGAATAACAATAATAATTTACCATGTAAGAGAAAAGAGCCTTCTAAATTGAACCAAACGTATCTTTGGCACTTACGTCTTGGTCATATTAATCTGAATAGGATTTCTAGACTGGTTAGAGATGGACCTTTAAGTTCATTACAAGTTGAGGAACTTCCGGTCTGTGAATCCTGTTTGGAAGGTAAGATGACCAAAAGGCCTTTTTCAGCAAAAGGATATAGAGCCAAAGAGCCGTTGGAATTGGTTCACTCTGATTTGTGTGGGCCTATGAATGTCCAAGCTAGAGGTGGTTTTGAGTACTTTGTCACTTTTATTGACGATTACTCAAGGTATGGATACATTTACTTGATGCGCCGTAAGTCCGAATGCTTTGAGAAATTCAGGGAGTATCGGGCGGAAACGGAAAAACGTTTGGGTAAATGTCTCAAGACATTGCGATCTGATCGTGGTGGTGAATACCTCTTGGGCGAGTTTAGAGACTACTTGTTAGCTGAAGGGATTACATCCCAGTTGTCAGCTCCAGGTATGCCACAACAAAATGGTGTAGCAGAGAGGAGGAATAGGACTCTTATGGATATGGTAAGATCAATGATGAGTTATTCAGATTTACCAATTTCGTTTTGGGGACATGCACTAGAAACACCAGCGTATATTCTTAACTTGGTACCATCTAAGTCAGTACCATCTACACCTACAGAACTTTGGACTGGGCGCAAACCTAGTCTGCAGCATGTTCGGGTTTGGGGTAGTCCAGCACATGTGCTGAATGGGAACGCAGATAAATTGGAATCAAGGACAGAAGTTTGCTTGTTTGTAGGGTACCCTAGAGGAACGAGAGGTGGACTGTTTTATAGTCCTACGGATAAGAAGGTCATTGTTAGCACTAATGCCCGGTTCTTAGAAGAGGACTATGTAATAGACCACAAGCCCAGAAGTAAAATTGTTCTAGAGGAATTGAGAGGAGAGAGACCGGCACTTACTTCTTTACCACCAATAGTGCAGGAGGAAACGCTACAAGAGATATCTGTAGAGGCACCTATTGACACATTGGTACCTCGTCGTAGTGGGAGGGTTGTTGTTCCACCCAGTCGGTACACGTTGTTGGGAGAGTCTTTTGAAATGATCCCTGATGATCAACATGCCAAACCCTGTAACTACAATGAGGTACTTCAAGATAAAGATGTGGAACTTTGGCAAAAAGCTATGAAATCAGAGATGGAGTCTATGTACTCTAATCAGGTCTGGGATCTTGTAGAACCACCTGAAGGGATTAAACCCATTGGATGCAAGTGGATCTACAAGAAGAAGAGAGGGGCGGACGGGAAGGTGCATACCTTCAAAGCTAGGCTTGTTGCGAAAGGGTATACTCAGAAAGAAGGGATCGACTATGAGGAAACTTTTTCGCCGGTAGTCATGCTTAAGTCCATCCGGATTCTCTTATCCATTGCGGCTCATCTCGATTACGAGATTTGGCAAATGGATGTCAAGACTGCGTTCCTTAATGGAAATCTGGATGAGTGTATCTATATGGTGCAACCAGATGGATTCATAGCAAAAGGTCATGAGCACATGTTATGCAAGCTCAATAAGTCCATTTATGGGCTTAAGCAGGCATCTAGATCTTGGAACATCCGTTTTGATCAAGCAATCAAGTCTTTTGGTTTTGATCAATGTCCGGATGAGTCATGTGTGTACAAGAAGCGCAACGGAAAAGTTGTGGTGTTTCTAGTTTTATATGTCGATGATATCCTGCTCATTGGAAACGATGTGGGAGTGTTATCTTCAGTGAAACTGTGGTTATCAGGCCAATTCGAAATGAAGGACTTGGGAGAAGCCGGTCACATCCTAGGGATTAAGCTTATACGAGATCGCAAGAATAGGATGTTGGGTTTATCACAAGCTACTTATATCGATGCAATTCTTGCCCGTTTTAGCATGCAAGATTCCAAGAAAGGGTTCCTCCCTTTTAGACATGGAATCAACCTATCCAAGGATCAGTGTCCTAAAACACCTGAGGAGATGGAGAAAATGAAGGCAGTTCCTTATGCCTCGGCAGTAGGAAGCCTTATGTATGCTACGTTGTGTACTAGACATGATATTTGTTTTGCCGTGGGCATGGTTAGCAGATTTCAGTCTAATCCAGGGCAAGAACATTGGACTGCAGTGAAACATATACTCAAGTATCTAAAAAGGACTAGAGATCATATGTTGGTGTTCCAGTCAGATAGTCTGGTACCTTATGGGTATACAGACTCAGACTTTATGTCAGATAGGGATTCCAGAAAGTCTACCTCTGGATATGTGTTAACCTTGGGAGGTGGAGCCATAAGTTGGAGGAGTATCAAACAATCTTGCATTGCTGATTCTACCATGGAGGCAGAGTATGTGGCAGCTTCTGAAGCTGCCAAGGAGGCTGTTTGGCTTAGAAACTTTTTATTGGATCTGGAAGTGGTCCCTTCAGTGCAATCAGCCATTACACTCTATTGTGACAATAGTGGTGCAGTTGCTAATTCGAAGGAGCCAAGGACTCACAAGAAGGGCAAACACATTGAGCGTAAGTATCATCTGATTCGAGAGATCGTACAGAGAGGTGATGTTGCTGTGACCAAGATTGCATCGGCGAACAACCTGGCCGATCCTTTTACGAAGAGCTTACCAGCTAAGACTTTTGATAGTCACGTAGAGGGAATGGGAGTGAGATGCATGGTAGTATGGTTTTGAGTCTTAGTGGGAGTTTGTTAGAAAATTTTACTAAAAGTTATGCTTTTGTGTAATGGATTAATATTTGATTGCTATTTATTAATCAATTTTATCCATTTTTGATGAGAATCTTTTATGGGCAATATTTGCATGATATTTCTGTATGTTGTGCATATGTGTCTTTTATTCTACATAGTAGATAATCCATTGTGTAGAGTATGGCTTACACACAGAAGATTGGATCATCGGTTCTTGTGGAATATAAGTTATGGTTCACAGTCTTAGATGGAATTTGACACACCATCGGTAGGACTGTAGCACAATATTTTAGTAGGTCTGTCTTGACTACAGGGAACGGTCTAGTTCTAACTCATTGTGCTAGTACACTTTGTGTGTATTGAACTGGGACCGCATTGAGGTAATTGTCTTTATACTAACTTTATAAGACAATTGGAACCTCATGGTTATTATGAATACTTATACTCTTAATCCAAAAATAATTCCTAGAGGTGTATATTTAATGTTGTTGACTTTGATTCATTAAAGAGTGAGATCTTTATACGGTCAATAGTCTCGGTGAGTTGGGTCACAACATTATGTATATGACAACTATTAATTATTGATGGAATCCACGTCCCAGTAGGGATTGATGATACCCCTTGAGTAAGCTTATAAGTTTCGATTATGTTAAACCCTGCAGGTGGATATTTGTATCCGACATATCGAATAAGTTAAACGGATAGTCTCAAGTTAAGATGTTGATTAAGTGGGAGATTGTTAGTAATTTATTTTAATCAACGGGTATCTGTAATCTTAACGTGGGGAGATTAATAAGTATTTAATATCATGGAGCTCGTAATATAATTGAGATAAGGACGAGAGTGCAATTATAATTCTGTAGTGGGGTGAATTATAATTAGTGAAATAAGAAGTAGAATCCTGGTGGGATTAGGTTTTCTTATTTACACTGGAAGCCCTGACTTATTACTCCTTAGGTCCCTATCGTAGCCCTATATATATACACGTTATGCTCTCTAGGTCAGAAAACGTTTTTCTATTATTCACGAAATAGAGGCAGACCTAGAGAGAGCAAACAAATCGCGAAAGAGTCCACACTCAGTTCGTGTTCTAGACGTGCAGGGAATACGATAGAAGATCGTAAGGTACGATCGAGCAGTAATCGTGGTTTATAGCAAGACGTGCTATAACAAGTTCAACCAGCGATCGTGTCGCAGGGAGTTGTGGTAAAACTCTAATTCCGCCTTGTAGGGTTTTTATTTTTGTTGTCTAATCTGTACGCGTCATTACTGGGTCTTGGAGATTCGGTTTCCCAACAATTGGGTAGGTAAAATACATTTGTTGATGTACATGTTCTAAGTCTTTACCAATCAAAGAATTTTATTTGGGTCCAGATTATCGTAAATAGATAAAATATAGCCTATGACAGAGACCAGACAGAAACTAAAATGTTACCTGTGGGGACCGAGTTCGAGCTCCCAGTCTTCAATTATGTCCCTGTTCTTGATTTTCCAGAACAGATATACACCACCCAAGATTGCAGCAATTAGAAAAAGAGAAGATGACACCGCAACACCGATAATCAGAGTTGTTTGTCTCTTTTCTGGTCCAGGTAGTGATGGCAGAGAGTTGAAGCTGAGGGATTCGGCAATCCCATTCATTTTAAAGCTCCAACCCAATATGTAATGCGAGCTAGCGATCATACCAGTGGAAGCAGAAAACCCAACGTACATACTTTCATAGAGTAATGTGGAGAGATCATATTTGTAGGAAATGATTGGCAATCTGGGTTTCAAATTCGATGGCGAAATAGTGACATTGATTTGAGTTGAAACTGAATCATAATCGATCCAAACTAGAATGGGTTTTCCACCTTTGAGATTCAGCTCTTGCTTTTTCATATCTGTGGTGTAATACGCCGCAACTGCAGATTCATTCGATTTCAAGCTGTTGATGTCGATTCCTATATGGTTATCTGCAAAAAAAAAAAATCGACGCAACGATCCACAAAAGCATTGAGAAAAACAAAATACACCCACAAAAACAGAGAAAAATTCACTAATAATTGAGCAGTTGCATAGTCTGGAACCATGCAATGAGCGCAGCCTACACAATGCACATAGAAATTAGAATCTCACCCATCGGATAACTGTGGATACATCTGTGATCGGATTTGTATTTAGAAATCTATGACCAAAACATTTTTCGTGAAAATTACGGCACTCAAGTCTCATAAGTTAGATTTGTTAATAATGATTTGGTCTTGGCTTGCTACTTCGCGAGGGAATGCCCACATCAGGGTTGTGGGAGAGCCCCGAAATCTAGAGAGGTACTTCTTCCGTCTCATATTGTTTGTCCATCTTTTGATTCTTTATATTCCATGCCCCTGGGCACCGCCAAGGGCATTGGGGCATTGAATAAATTTTCATCCTCTACTGCTGTCTCTTTCAACAATAATTACGCAGTAAAATAAGACAACTCAAAACATTACCATTGATATCTCCGACCTCGTCATTCTTAACCGTATCAAACTCCACAGCAAACAAATGGTTAGAGGAATTCCCCATATCCGAATCGTTAAACAGTCCGAGATAGTGAGTGGGGAGAGCCGAGCTGAGATCTCTAGATGGCGAGAGAGCGAAAGCGAGACCGTGCCCGCCGAGTGTCTGGTACATAGGGACTATAACGAAGGCGAAACAAGTGGAGAAGGAGAAAACAGAGCCGTTCGGGGAGCTCTTGAACCGAAGTGGAGAGGTGTGAAAGGCATGACCCATTGTTTTGTTTGAGTCGTTGGTTAGTTTAAGTACGCCGTTTTTCAGAATTTGGGATGATCCGGAGAGGGTGACGTTGGGTCCGATTTGCCGGAATCCGGCGTAGGTGAACTCGGTTGGCTGGGAAGAAGATGGGATTGAGAGGAGAGAAGAAAAACAGAGGAGAATGAGGAGGTTGATCATTTGTATAGATTTTGGGGTCTGTGTTTATCTTTCAGCTCGGTTTCAGCTTTTGCAATGAAATTCGCGTTTCTTAAAAATGATTTTGGGATGACAGATGTTGCAAGAATAGATTTGGGTTTGGTGAGGTGGGATTTGAGTAATGGGGAAATTGTTAGTTACAGATTTTTCTGGATTGAATCAGTACATAAAGACGAACCGGGGGCTGCTGTCCACAATCTCAAATATTTGATGGTTCGAATATTATTTTAATAATAGATGATTGATGGCTCAAATTGTACACAACATACATGGCGTGCACTTCTTGTTATGTTGAAGAACAAAAAATAATACCACCGACTCCTCGTACTATATTTTAGGGATAATAAAAGACCTGGGTCAAAAAAGAAAAGAAAAGAGGAGTAATTAAAGACCAAAAGAATCTGGAAAGTGAAGTGGTTGTATTTGGTTTTAGTTTTAGTTTAGTTTTTTTAATAATTACTCTATTTTTTTCTCCTATCATTATCATATTTCTCTAATTATTACTTTTTCATTTCTTCTTATCTCTCTCCAATTATTATCTCTCTCTTCAATCATTACTATATTTCTCTCTCAACCCACTACCAAAACTAAACTAAACTAAATTAAAATACCAACCAAACAAAGTCAGCCTTTTAGGTTGTGAGCTTCCACCCATCCCAATTAAGGACCGTGCTGTTCGTGAAATATTTGATACTTGACTCGATAAAAGTTTGTTTGATTATTAAATAAAGGCTGCTGATTTTGCCATTCAATTTTTTGTTAACGTCACTTCCCTATAAGTATATTTTTGGTGCAAAAATACACTTACAGGGGAGTGACGTTAATAAAAAATGGAGTGGCAAAATTATTTCCTTAAATAGATAAAACTTGTGTGTTAATTTTAGGCTCGTTTAATAAATGAGCCAAACCTAAACTTAACAATATTCAACTCGATTATACTCGCCAACCTAAAGTGTATATATCTCATAAGAATTTTACATATAACATTGAACAGTTCAGTTCAAGTTAGGGACTCTAATTTTGTTACGGTCTGCACCTCATTGTTTTCTACCAAATTTTGATGATCTGAATCATTCAATATGTTTAAAACGTGTTTTTAAGAGTATCCGCAAGAAATCGGCAAAAAATATGATCGGAAAAGGCTTGATCGGAGCAATTTTTTATAAAATGCATTTTTATGAAAAACTGCTCAGATCAAGCCCTTTTCGGTCATATTTTTCGTCAATTTCTCATGGGTACCCTTAAAAACATGTTTTAAACACAGTCAATGGTTCAAATCATCAAAATTTGATAAGAAAAGTGGACTTCTGTATGAGATCCGAACCGTAAACAAAATCAGGAATCCTGACTTGAACCGAACTGTAACATTGAATATGTATTATCGAACCGCTTATCCACCATCCCTCCTAAAACCAATTGGTGGTAGGAAGGGTTTCAATTAAGTCTTTTATAGCATTCGATATCGCACTCGCAAGTCTGTTTTTAGAGCGGTCGTAGGGAGTGGCATTGTGTAACCAAATCCATGGGAGCACTCTGGGCCCAACAATCCCTCCCTCACGATGACGCTCCCGTGACTCTAACCCATGACTTCCAGGCTCTGATACCACTTGTCGGACCGCTTATCCATCATCTCTCCTAAAACCATCTTGTAGAATCAAGCGCTTACCATCTTACCAAAACCCGCAGGTAGTGGTAAAAGCGCAATTCTATTTCCTTATAACATAGCGTAGCAGGGCCTCAAGCGCCACGATTCGACCCGTGTGGGCAGGATGCTGGCCCGCGACCAACAATCACCCCCCCCACCCCCTGCCCGCAAGCAGCATGCCATCTAGGGGAGTCAAACCCACGACCTTGGCTCTGATACCACTTGTCGGACCACTTATCCACCATCTCTCCTAAAACCAATTGGTGGTAGGAAGGGTTTCAATTAAGTCTTTTATGGCATTCAACATCGCACCCGCAAGTCCGTTTTTAGAGCGGTCGCAGCAGAGAGTGGCATTGTGTAACCAAATCCATGGGAGCACTCCGGGCCCAACATGTATAAACTTTTACATATACATAATAAAAATTTTGTAACTACAAATTTAAATATCTAATATTTTTGACTTGTTAAGACTTGTGAATAAGTTCGAGTTCCACTCAAATCTTGGCAATCTCAAATCGAGCTTGGATCATCAAATTTTCATTGAACTCAAGCTTGGTTTGAGTTCTCTTAAATCAAAATTTAACGAATAAACTTTAACATTCTAATGCCCAACTCGATTTAGCTCGTTTACTGTCCTAATTCCAACCCCATCCTCTTGAATGGCGACCCATCACCTATAAATGGCCCTTTGATGGCTTTGAGACAAGTAATTGAATGTGGGGATACTCTTAGAGCAATGAGACTAAAATGAAAACTAACTTTGTTGTTGGCAGTTATAGACTTGCAGTTGCCCACCTTCCTTTTGTCAACAGTACTAGAAATTTTTCAGTGCCGGGTGGGTAACACGTGGTATCTGCTCGATGCATCTGGAGTGTCCATTTTCGGATTTGGACCGTTCGGATTTAGAGAGAGAAAGAGGAGAGAGAATGATGGGATGAGAGGAGAGAAAGTTTCAATCTAGACCGTCCAATACACTTTTTGACGACCCGGACGGACTGTTCGGACACCACGTGGGCACGGCCACATGGTTGCTTGTCTGCTCTCTGCAGCCCAATTTCTCTGTAACTGTGTTTTGTGAAATTTACCAGTATAGAATATGCTATTTGATCATAAGAATTTCCAACCCATCCATTATCAAGTAGGCCAAGCTCATGATAAGGACTCCTGAACTTTGTTATTAGGAATGGTGCTTGAATCTTGCTTTTTGAAAAGATCAAATTAATGGACAATGGGAGCAGGTGAAATAAATTATAAACTACTTTTGATTAATGGCCCCATGTCTTGGAATCACCATAGTCGTAGCAATAACTCAAAGAAATGCCAAAACACTGGAAAAGATAAATTACGAGATGACTTGCACGCCATTCTGATCAAATAATCTTTTAGTGGGTGGTCATGTCCCGGCTGTTACTTTGGTTGTTTATGAGATGAGACTTGCAGAGTTGCACCCTATTTAATGTGAATCAATCAATTACAATTAGTGTTTTAGATATCGGTCTAGCTATTATCAGTCCACTGGAATGACGATAAGCATACTAAAAAATAAGAAAAATACGTAAAAAAAAATTCCTTCAGATATAAACTTGAACCAAAATGCAATCAAATAATCACTTCGATAATGTAAAACTTGCACCAAATCCATTCAAAATTTTGTAGATAATTGGTTCATCTTGACGAGAAAAATATAAAAAATAAAAAAAAGTTATGACCAAAATGTTCCCTAAGGACCAATCCAAAATAATTGCTTTTGTCTTTTCTGGACCATTTTTCAATCTCTCTTTTTTTTTTTTTTTTTTACTTTTCTAATTTTTTCGTCAACACCAACCAATAATCTACAAAAACAAACACAAAATTAACAATTGCAAAAAATCATTCAAATAAAAAAAAATTGATCTTCGGTATTTAGAAAAAAAAAAAGAGGTGATCTTATGTTATTAAGTTTTGGGACTTGCTCCTTACATACTCCATCTGTCCCTAAATAAGTGTCTGGTGCGTAAAACTAGGCCTTACAAAAGATGAATATTTTTCATTAAAAAATATAATTTTTTTTCACAATCTAATAGAATTCATTGCTATCTAATAATTTGTGAAAAAAATTTGATTTTTTTAACGAAACAAATGTATTTTTTTAAAGGCCTAAATTTGCGCGTCAGACATTTATTTAGAGACGGAGGGAGTATAATTTATTTGGTCCTCAAATATTTCACCTGCTCCTCGTATTCGAGGTGAAATGACGCCTTTCCATTAAGGGCATAGTGGTTCAGCCAATGTCTTACCACGTTTTGGGGATTTAACAACACAAGACCACGACGGTGGTAGTTATTTTCTGTCCCAACCACATGGTTTGAGAAAAACTTCTTTGCCGAGCAATCAAAAGTTTACGGTGTTCAATTGCGCGCATTCAAAAATGTTTTGGATGGTCCGGATTTTTAAAACATTATTCGCATGAATAATTTGCGTGCATTCAAAAATATTTTGGATGGTCTAGATTTTTAAAACATTATTCGCGGGAATAATTTTTTAAAAATCTAGACCATTGATTGCCGAAACAGACAATTGAGATCGCTCAACTCCATAAAAGCCGCTTTATAGCGACTCTGGAAATAAGTTTCTCACCCACATGTTATTAGTCTAATCCAAGCTTAACGAACTTTTGAAAGAAAGTTGATTTCAGTGTTTTTTAAGTTTGAAAATTGTGTCCATCCTTCGGCATTTCCCGTTATTGAGTGTCACAATGGAAAGGGTCAGCTCACATTTCCCATCATATACAGCAAAGGGGTTTGAAGTTTAAGACCTAAATTTCAATTCTTGTTGACAAGGTACACCATAGAAAAAAGGAAGAAAACATAAAAAATCAAATTAAGCCCTAAATTTCAATTCTTGTTGACAAGCTCGTTTAAAGCGCGGAGCTGTGGAGTGGCAGAAGTGCGGACCTGCGAAGGCAAGATCGCGGAGCTGCATAGCGGTAAGAGCACGGAACTGAAGAGTGACACGAGCATAGAGTTGCGGAGACAAGAGCGCGAAACTGCATAGTGGCAAGAGGGCAAAGCTCGAGAGCATAGAGCTACGAGGTTTTAGTGATTGGGTTTGAAATTACGCGGAAGCTCAACCCAGTCTTAGAGGGGGTGAATAGGACTAGTTTAAAAAAAAACTATTACCCTTTTTAATAGTACTTTTTATTCTCTAAAACAGATTTAAGAAAGAACTATAAACTAATCAGGTGCACAAAAATAAACAGAGACAAGACACACGATATACATGAAAAACCTTAGGGTCCGAATAACACTAAGACAAAACCAAGGCCTAGTCTACTATTTTCTATTAATCAAAAAAAATTACAAGACGCAAAATAGAATAACCCAAAGCTTAACCCCAAGCGTTACCTATACTCCCCAGCTTGCGATACTCCCCGAGCTTCTTTAAGATTCAACAGAAGTCCACGAACCTCAAGTTTGATCTCCAGATTCAACCGGCTCCGAAAAGACTCCTCGTCGATTCGGCCAACAGCAGCAAGGCACCTACAGACCACAAGATGAAATAGTGTATGATGTGTACCGTGATCTAGACAAACCCAAAACGTTGGGAAAAAGATGCAGGAACAAAAACCCTTGGTGACTGCCAAACTATTAATCTCAATTGCCGTGTGTCAATCCCTAGCAACCAACGCTTTTTATATCCTCCAAAAGAAAATCTTTTTGTGATTTCTATATATGAAAGCCACCAATCTTTCTATATTCTAAAAAAGAAATCTTTTAATGATCGATATATATGTATATATAAGGAAAACGTATCATTCCTAGCCCCCAATTATATATTATAAAAAACAAATCTTATATATATGGAAAAACTAATTTTCGGAGACAAAATCTTTGTAACAAAATTCAATCATATACATGATGTGCCGTGCAATGCACTTACCGGTCACACAAAAAGATCGACTTCCCATCGGTCAACTTGGCGTGTAAAATGGGAGGAGCATTGAGCGAGCAACTACACCATAATTAATAGCCTACCCATTGCAATCAACGGAGTCGAAATACCAATGGGGAGGTTTTGAAAAACCCCGGAAAGTGCCAATATATCTAATAGGGTTAACTATATCAAGGGGTTGTATATCTCACACTTTGTGGGATTAGAATTATATCACCGAGACATGCTCATTGTTCAGTCTGGATTGAAAATTTTGAATAAGCTAAAAGAACGAAGAAAAAAAAAAAAAAACAGCTTTTATGAGTAAAATTTCTAGAAAATAATCTCTGTTCTTTTTCTCATAGAAAATTTTACCGGCAAAAAGGAAAGCTTGAACAACATGTTCTCTTACAATTTTCACTATCTGGCATCTCTGCTATGGAGACGAGAAAGAGGTGAAGCAGAAATAGGACCAAAACTTGGATCAACATCTCCTCTCCTGAATGAACTATACGACCCCTTGTCGAAAGACGACGACAAAAACGAATTCTCATAACCATCAAACCCTTCACCGCCACCCCCACCACCATTCCCTTCCCGGGGAGGTCTCAAGTCATCCGGTAACGGGACCTCGCCTTCCAAACACCTTACCACTTGCCTCATACTAGGCCTTACCATAGGCACATCATTTGAACACATTAACCCCAATTTCAAAACCATCACTA
>BPLS01027590.1:2692-12935 GCA_019656275.1 Rhododendron kiyosumense
AAAATTAGGGGCGTTACATTTCCAAATATGAGATCACATTAATTCTAGAACTTGAAGATAACATTCGTGGAAAAAATGCACCTTTAATTGATTTCGTGAATACTTTTTAATTAAGTCATTAACAGATATGAGTGAGAACAAAAATAAAAAATGCACGGGGTAAAAGGGGAAGGCAAAGCATGCAATAAACAGGACAACAGAGTCTTTGGTCATTAGAGACTCTGGCGATTGCCACAATGGCGATCAACAAAAAATAAATTGCGACCGCCACAATCAATGGTGATCGTCATGAACTAATTGGCGACCACCACTTAAGAACGATTAGTCGCCACATGCAATATACAACAACTAGCGACCGTCACTCCTCGTTACACCAGTACATAAAATACAGTATGAACTAAAAGAAAATAAGAGTCAAGAATTAAACCATATATGTGATAATTAACCCATTAGGGTTATCCCACCTTGTTCTCTCAGTGGCTAAGTGTGTATCTTGTAACTTGGCTTGTGCACCTTTATGTAGTGAAGGTGGAAAACCCAATGAACCGCGAAGAATTCCTTTGGTCTAAAGGGTTTCGGCACTCTCTGGTTGTTTTGATTGCTCACAGATTTGCTAGACTACGAGGGTTGAATACTCGAGAGAGTATGGGTGTTGCGTCACTTATGGTGGATGGAAGAACGTGGGTTTATGTGGGGAGAGTAGGAAAATTTTGATTAAAAACGCATAGGGGAAAGGCCCTATTTATAAAGTGAAAGAGCTAGGGTTAAAGATAATTAATAGAAATTAAATAAATATAAAAAATAGAATTTATTTCCATTAAAACTCTATATTGAAGTGTTTGGAGAGTGTTGAACAAGTCGAATTATTGAAAGAGTTTGGATTGAATTATTGAAAGAGTTTGGATCGAAAAAGAGACGACTTTGAAGCATAATAGCGTTCTGGAATGTTCTATGCGCAGAAGGAGTTGACGATCGCCATCAATTAGTGACGATTTTCACTTTTGGAAGTATAGATCGCCATTTTGTTTCTGGCAATCGTCACTTATATCCGGCGATCATCACTTTAATTTACTCTATACAACTGATCATGACTAAACTTTGCATGTTTGATCTGGACACTCATGAACTCGGATTTATATATTTTTTGGACCATTGGAAAGCTTGTAAAGCCTACTTTCTAACCTGAGTGGTTTGGATCCAAAATATACTCTATATTCAAAGATATAATGATTATACTCTCAATGGGTCAGAAAATAAATCATTTTGGTAAAATCCTTTTATCTCCTGTAATTTAAAACGGATTGAGACTTATTATATATCAATAAAGAGGGTTTTGAAAGTGCTAAATGGGCTGAAAGCATACTAAATTGAAGATCAACGATGCTATTTAGGCTGAAACATTTGTCAACACACTTCTACTCACTCTCAGTGTTATTTGGCACTTGCATCCCTAGTTCTAAGGTGTTTGTTCATTCTTTAAGAGTTGGACATAGATCATAGGGGTTTCCTGTCATGCTCTCGATTTTTAACATAAATAATAATACATTTCAATAAAGAGTCTCGCATATCATACATATTGCCCAAAATAATTTCCACCTGTTTAACCTACAAACAAGTCCCCATGTTTAATGAAATACAACCTTGGCACCACGGCTCAAATTAACTTAGATACAAGTACAACATGTTTAGAATATTACAAACTTTAGTCAAAAGATAGTTCAAGAGCAAATTAGTTACAAAGCTATCTTGAACCAAACGTAAGTCTATTTCAAAGATGAATAAGTAACTAAAAAAGGTCAGCTTCCAAAAATCTTCATGTTTAAGCATACCATTGCATGCAGTCTATTGCCTGACATTCGAACCTGAAAAGAAGGATTTTGTTGAGCTATATTAGTCTAGTAGGAAAATCTTTACCAGCCTTATATACACATATGACGATAAGTGCAAAATAAGAAGGCAATGAGATATAGTTCAAGCAGGAGATAACTATGGACTCATTGGTACATCGATAATCATTCCATTTGTTTATTATAAGCCAACATCATATTTCGTAAGACTCGACCACTTCCCCAATCGCAAACCGACTCGCTACCCCAAATCCCCACCGTTGGTATTTCCACCCCTTGTTTTACCATATACACTATCCCATACATCATAATGATCCCTAACGACTCAATTCACCGTATTACCACCCCTTGCGTTACTGGATCCGTCTGAGTCTCCGTATTACCACCCCTTGTGTGGGCAGCGTGCCCTTTTTGAAAAGGATTCCGTTCCTCTCCTAAAAAATGCTGGTTCGAGGGAGCGCTAAGCAGGATGACAAGCACTCGTAAGATATAGAGTCGCCACTTGGGTTTGAAGGTCTGACACCCAAGGAACCGTATTTGAAACGCTCGCCGCGCTGTTTGATTTGAAAAAGTGGAAGCACCGGTCCGTTACAACCATATTTGGATTCAGGAGCCAGGTTACCAGAGGAGAAGGGTTTTATGGCACTCTTCTCGCCCAATCTGAAGATTGGTCTCTATTTAGGCATTTGCGAAAATATTTGTTTGCGATTCTATTTGATTAATCAATTCTTTAACCATTTAGAGGCGGGAAAACAGTTTAATGAGATTAAAACAATAACATGTTTGCAAAATGTGAATGGTAGCATGGATGAGCAGTTAGTATAGGATGAAAACAGACTCCTGTGGGAGTTTAAACAAACTGGAAGGCTGCTGTTTTGGAGTGATGTGCGCAGGAAGAAACCAGCATGCACTGAACAAGTCACTACATGCTGTTCACACGTGTGCGCGCTACTTCAAGACACGTGCGCTCTTGTGAGCTCAAACCCACAGCTCTTATTCTCAAACCTTCTGGGCTCTGGAAGGACCAGTACACACCCAGGACAAACCAAACAGTTTTAGGTAGCATAATATACAGTTCTATACAGTTTTGTGGGCTCGCCAGAGCCCGAGACGTGCCTTTCCGGAGGCCATCCCCTGTCGTGCGCTCGTTTTGAAAAATTGAAGAGTCGCCACCCGGGTTTTTGTAAAATGGTTTGTTACCCGAGAAAACCTGGAACTTGAAAATGATATTTGAATTGAAAAAGAAACCAGAGATTGGATTCGGAAGCCAGGTTACGAGGGGGGAAGGTTTTATTTAGAAAAGCACCCCCCTCGCCCGATAAATCGGTCTTTACTAAGATTTGTGGGATTTTGAAAATCATTTCATTGCTTAAACTTTCAGGGTCACGAAAAGCAGTTTATAACATGTATGCAATTTTAAACATTAGCACTGGCATGCAATAGATATAAACAAGTAGGCATACTGCCTCATGCAGACTCAACCGTACGGTAGAAAACATGTGCCGTGCGGTGGAAATATGTACCGTACGGTACATATCTCGTAGCAAATTTTCCAGAAAACAGTTATAACATGAAAAACTTTATTTAACTAAAAATTAGGTTTGATACTCATGTTTTAATTAATTAATCAGCAAATAAATGGATTTATTCCACAAACACTCTACCGTACGGTAGAGGTATGAGCCGTACGGTACATGATCTTTGTGGTTGGTAATTACAGTGAGCCATAAGATATTCAGGGACTTAACTTCTTACATGCAAACTTAGGTGTTCATTGTGTAGAAATTTTCTTGTATCAAAAACACAATTGATATGTTTAAAATATGTCACATGCTCTTTCAAAACAAAACAAGCATGTCATACTAAGGGAAGCATGGTATCTTATATCAAGCTATGAGGTGAAGAAGAAAATAATGAGCAAAGCAAATGTTCCCTAGAAACATCTACCGTACGGTGGATGGATGTACCGTACGGTGGAGTTTTGTGGGATTTTGAATTTTCACTCTGTTGTAGGCATTGGATGATCCAGGTCCAGCAATGGTATTAAGAACCATCCTGAAACAGTCGATTCCCCTCAGAATTTAAAGACAGAAAGCTATACCTTTGGAATGAATCTTTGGTTTGAAAAATAATGTTGATGGCAATACTCTTCTGTTATGAATTGGTGCTAATGTGGGTGATAGGGCGTGAACCAGAAAACCTTAGAACATTTTCAGTGTAAAAGGAGCAATTTCAGAAGAGATTTTCAGAGGATTTTTTCGTGTGTTTTCCAATAAAAACCCTAGAGTATTTATAGGGAATTTTTCAGACCATTTAGCTTGGTCTTCAAGCATTTTCCAGTCGCCTGTACGCCTACGCCGGCCGTTAAGAGCTACTGACCAGGCTATGATGGCCTGAGATGCATCGCCGAAATCCTGGAAAAGTGTACTGCAAGTACCGATGTACCGTACGGTGGACATATCTACCGTACGGTGGAAATATATGTACCGTGCGGTGGATGTCACAACCGCCCTAACTGTAAGGCGGTTTGGATGACGTATATGTCCCGTACGGTGGACATGTCTGCCGTACGGTAGATTTGACCTCATGTTGACTTTTCAAAATTCATTCCAGAATGGTATTTGCTTAAATTAAAATTCTTTTATCATCATCGGGGATTTTTAAAAGATATCGAAGCGTCCAAATTGGGGTGTCTACAGATGCCCCTCTTTGACGAGGCTCGTAGATCATTGATTCGTTCTGAGTCGCGTCAAAGACATAGACCACCCAATTTGGATATCCAAGTATCTTTTAAGCAGAAAATACTTTACAAAATATAAATGCAAATGGTCGTGCTCTTTCGAGCTGCCTACGTACCCCAATGTAGGGATCAGACCTGCGTAGTTCATGGGGGCAAAATGTAATGGAAACACATAAAGTCATAAATTGATTTTTTTTTTTTTTTTTTTGGAAAAGATTGGATTTATGTAAGAAATGTAGTCTTAGCATGGCTGTCTACACTATTTGATTGAAATTTGACTGAAGTTTGTTTCAAATTTGTTGAGGGTATGATTTCAACGAGCTTTTCCGAGAAGACGATTATTGAGGATAGATCTCAATAAACCATTTGAAAAATTGATAAAAAATGTAAACTTAGCGGGGCTGTTTTACATTAATTGAAACGCGGTTTTGTTGAGGATGCGATCTCAACAAATTATTTCAAGAAACTGGTCATTGAGGATAGATCTCAATTGTATTTGATAAAAAATGTAAACTTAGCGAGGCCGTTCGTACTATTGATGATTTGTAATTCGATATAATTTACTGAGAAACGACTTTTGAGAGCAAGATTTCCACAATAGGATTTTATTTGAACAAACATGGAGTGGTACAGCACCAATTTGAAACAATGAACCATGAGTGATTTAAAAATTGAATTTTGAATTGCAAATGTGTAGCGTACGGTAGATTTTGTGCCGTGCGGTGGAGTTTCTTGAAAGATGTACCGTACGGGATATCGTTCCACCGTACGGTAGAGGGAGTTGTGAGACATAAATATTTAGAAACCGTTTCAGTCGGTTCATTTTCAAATTCCCGAACTCCTCTCCTCCTTTTCCTCGATTTCTCTCAAACCCTAGGCTTCCAATCTTCTGATTTTGGTCATGGAGCGTGATGGGGATGGTACGGGTGAAGCCCCAAGCGGTGGTGATGGTACGGTGGTGCGGGGAACCGAGCCTGGTGCCGTTATAGTTTCAACTGGTTCTGAGGAGTATGGTTCGACATTGGGCGAGGGCCCAGCCGCTATGGCCGAGGGTAGCGGTGATGGTAGAGCCGTGGTTACGCCCATGGATAGTACCCGGTCCATTGAGGGTTTCAAGGTTTCGACAGAAAAAGAGGGGGCGACAGCGGGAGGCATACCAAGCGAGGGGGGGTTAGTGGCGACGGTTGAGGGACACACGGAGGTTGCTGCGATGGAGGAGTGCCGTACGGGAGAGATGGAACACCGTACGGTGGAGATGGGGAGCCGTACGGTGGAGATTACGGCTGCTGGGTGTGATACAGTAAACGTAGAGCACCGTGCGGTGGAAGTGGGGCACCGTACGGTGGAGGTTTTTACGGGGGATGGTGATACAGTACTGGGTGAACACCGTGCGGTGGAGGAGGTGCACCGTGCGGTGGAAGATTCGTCCGAGGGGGGTTCGATGGGTTTAGCTGCGAGCGTGCCCGTGACACCGGCGAGTACTCCTTTTACTCCGGCGGGTTCAGTCGTCGAGATGGAGATCGGAGGGCTAGATGTGAGCGTGGAACGTCGGGCCATGGAGGAACAAGGGACGCCGGCCAGCGCGACTCCTTCAGACTTCCCTTTTACTCCGTCGGACATGCCCAGGGAGACAGAGAGCAGAGGTGGGGGGGATGAGGATGCTGAGGCCGTTGCTCGGAGGTTAGCGAGGGGGAAATCAGTAGCGGGAGAGGGTGACGGACAGGAGGCAAGAGATCCACTGGCGACTCCTCTGTTCAGACCTCCTATTGGTTCTTCGAGGGAGCAGGGGGTGAGTCTGCGAGACACTTTAGAGTGTGCAGACCCTCGGGATGTGAGTGCTCGATTGGCGGAGACTCCTTCGTTGGCTAGCGTGCTTGCTAGAGAGGAGATTTTGAGGGAAGCCGAGAGAGAGGAGGAGGAGAGGCAGAGAGCGAGGGAGGGCCCTCGGGTTACTTTGGTACAGGAGGTGGAGGCAGCGGCGAGGGAGAGGGCAGCTTTCAGCGAGGAGTCTTATGTGCCTCGCGTCCACTTCTTCGTCCCTTTTGGGGTGGACGCGTTCGTGCCTCGTCAGGCCCTGCAGGAGGAGCAGGTGCTTCATGACCCAGGGAGTCACATGGGGATGTCCGGCCCACTGGTAATTTCAATTTCAATGCCTTTTACATTTCTTGCTTTTATACGTTTATCATGTCATTGTATCTTAGTCTGTATGCATGTTTGCTTAAAACAGGAGGATACGTCAATGGCTTGTTATGGGGGGCCTGCCCGGTCCCTCGAATATTATGAGGCTTTAGATCCTAGGGTACGGAGTTTAGTAGATGCTGCAGGTTTTGGTCCTTTCATTCGGACCTTGTTCACAGGAGGGCGATCGGATCGCTTCCTAGTGAGAGCTTTAGTTGAGCGATGGTGGAACACCACAAACACGTTCCACCTTCCATTTGGCGAGATGACGATCACACCTTTAGACTTTGCAGCGATTACTGGTTTGAGGGTAGGAGGAGACCCGATACCTTTTGACTCAGAGTTGTACAGAGATCAGAGGGCTTTGGAGTATTACTTAGGATCGGGGTTTCGGGCAGCGGATGCGATGGTAAAGTATTCTCAATTCGAGAAAGGGTATTGGGACAGAACTCCGGTGGATGATAAGGAGGTGGCACAAATGGCCCGGGCTTACCTGCTTTACCTTTTTGGTGCGTCATTGTTCCCGAACAGACGTAATGGTGTGCACCTAGGTTGGCTGCCGGCGTTCCACCATCTCGAGCAGGCGGGGAGATTTGATTTTGGAGGGGCTGCCTTGGCTACTTTGTACTGCTTTCTTGGGAGCGCGTCCCGCATGGTCGGTACGACTTTAGGCGGCTACTGGAGGGTTTTGGAGGTAAGATATTCAATTCATGTTTTTAAATCCCGTATTACTTGCCTTTTTGATCTTCTTTGACTAATACAATTTGCTTAACGTGCAGGTTTGGGCTTTTGAAGTACTGGGGATGTACGGACCGGAGAATACGTACGAGAATCCTCGAGTACTTCCTCGAGCATTGAGGTGGGCGCCCAAGTATCGCCAATCAAGTGAATTCCGAGGGAATTTGAGGGAATTTCGCCTCTTCCTTGATAGGATGTCTGGCGAAGGGGTAAGAATCTTTACTTTTGACTATATGATGTTGTTTTCTAAGTCACTTTTCTAAGGCATTCTTCAATTTTCTGCAGGTTTTATGGAATCTGTGGACCGGGCTGCGAGCAGACTTTCTTGTCCGAAGCCGGGAGGTGACCCGCAGCCGCGTTCTATTGGAGTCACCCTTTGGTTGGCAATGGTATCTGGGGGAGCGGGTGACGCGCCAATCTTTGGGGCTTGCGGAGTTCAGGGTTCCGGTAGGCGTGCCACTCCTGATGCTGAGGACCGGGGATTATACGCGGGAGGAGATCGAGAGGCATACGAGGCCAGTCGATGACCTGACAGCTTATCTCAGTACCTCGATGGACTATGCAGGCTATAGAGAGAGATACCTGGCTTACCGTCTTCGGATGGTAGAGCGGCTGTCGGGTGCTATGGAGGCGGGGGGCGATGAGAGTGAGGCGGCGGCAGGGGCCTCAGGAAGTAGAGGGAGTAGACGGGGTGGTACCAGCTCACGCCGTAGGCCAGGTAGGGGACGAGGTGCTGGACGGGTTGCAGAGGTGGGGCATACTTTCCCGGAGGTGAGCAGAGTGGTATCGGTAGTGACGCGGGAAGGTATTGAAGGCGAGATCGTTATCCCGTCACGCTCTGCGAGTATTACTTTACCTGAGGCCGAGGTATGGGATTTTGACTTGTCATTTTAATTTGTTGCAGACTTATTTGATGTATGCATATGTACATGTTATTCTAATGTGCTAAATTTGTCTTAGGTACCACGAGTATGGGCAGAGAACGTATACCGGCTGCTGTTGGACTGTTTCACGGTGATTCGCCAGGGAGCCATGGGCGTATCATCCGAGGTTTTGCCACGCGGGGCCACAGCAGCTGCACAAAGGGGTGGTACCAGACAGAGAAGTTCAAGTGGCGGGCCGACCAGGGGAGGTCGCGAAGAGTCATCCAGCCGGGGAGGAGGTCGGGGTGGAGCTACTAGCCGGGAAAGAGCTCGAGGCGAGGCTATTAGCCGAAGGGAAGGCGTTTGGGTACGTTTTTCAAGTTGTTTTCCCTTTACACCATTGTTTCCGATGACTGCTTTCTAATGATATCTTATAATGCAGATTACAAGGCATCCTGGGATAATTCATAGGCCACGCACAAAGAATGCGAGGAGCAGTCCACCTCCTGCTCAGTCTATTTCTACTCAGGAGAGAGTTTTGCGAGAGAGGCGCGCGCGGCCAGCAGAGGTGGTGGAGAGAGGTGGAGATGATGAGGAGGAAGAAGAAGGAGGAGGAGACAGCTTGTCCAGCAGCTCAATTTCTGATCCTCGTTACGTACGGCCTCCTGGCGAGCGGAGCGATGATGATGATGACGACGACGATGATGGTGATGACGGTACCTCCTTTGAGGTTAGGGAGAGACCACAGAAGATGGCGCGTCGTTGAGCCTTTTCTATTAGTTCTAGCTTCTTAGGAGATGAGGCCTGCGTGCCTTTTTTGCTTTGGACGACTGTTTGTCCCTTTTTCTGATTTTGCATAGATGGGGCTTGCATGCCATGACAGTAGTACTCGTGTTTTCATAGGTTTTCACTTTCAAACTTGTTACATAGATGCCGTTTTTGAGTTTATAAATAAGCTTGTTTTTTAATGCATTTTGTACCACAAACGTCTATTCTAAACATAGAAGTCATAACACCGAGATGAATGTTTTGAGTTGTGAATGGTTTCAGCTGAATTTGTACCGAAACTTGTAATATGTGCAAACTGACCCGGAAAACGTTGTCATAGAACCATGTGCGCTCAAAATGACTGGCATGACTTGAGAAAATGAAAAGGTTGGTTTTCAACTTGAGACTTTTGACATTACAATCCCATTGGACTAGAATTATGGCCTCGTGAAACGCCAAATCGCGGAGCTTGGGCCCAAACTTGAAACTGACACCTTTACGTATTTAGAGTATCGTACTATGACTTGTAGGAGTTGACAAAATGAAAGAAACTTGTCTTTTGAATACTTTGACATGAAAGAATGAGCTTTTGATAGGAAAAATGGGCCTCGGGGTACCTAACTTGCGTATTTTGGTCCAAACTTGAAACCAATCTTCTCTTAAAGTCATATTATGGTAATATGACCTATTGGTACGGATAAAACGAAGAAAATGACTATAAACCAGATGTTGACAGTTCACACGCATGGTTTTGGACGTTTTTGAGTCGTTTTGCATACCAAAACTGTAAATCATGGTCCGGAGCTGCAACCAAACCTTCCGTGAAGTCACTTTTACATAATGTGGCTTGTATGTGCAAGCCAAACTGGCTAAAATGCCTCAGAACAAGTTTTGACCTCTGAGCACCAAAATCTGCAGACACAGTGCACATCCTCTACCGTACGGGAGATATATGTGCCGTACGGTGGAAGTTTGTAACGTACGGTGGAGATACTTCTACCGTACGGTAGAACTTTGTAACATATGGTGGAGATATGTCTACCGTACGGTGGACACTTGTAACGTACGGTGGATATATGTCTACCGTACGGCAGAGGCCTGACAGGACA
>BPLS01027594.1:0-13724 GCA_019656275.1 Rhododendron kiyosumense
TTTTAGGAAGGATTAAGCTATATATGATTGTTATAGGGGGGGGGGGGGGGGGGGGGGGGAATTGTTTGAATTGCTAGGCATTCGTTTATTTATTTTGTATATCCTCATTCAATATAATTGTTGCAGTATCCATGATTCGAATTTTTAGCCAATTTTAAACTTCACTTTGGAGAAGCTTAACTTAATCTTTGTTTTTGTGTTTTTTTTAGTTGCTTAGATTAATCCATGTATATAAGAACAAAGGGTAAATTTCACTGACCACTCCTGAGATTTCCTACAAATTCAGAGACCTCCCTCAGGTTTCTTAATGACTCTAACCATCCTTCCTTTTTAAACTATTAAAAACATACCAAGATTTTTACTTTCGTTAACTAAATCATTAACGGTGTTAACTTTAGCTCGTAAAAGACAAAAGAGCCCATTAAAATACATTATACTCCTAGTCTTTTGAATTTTTTTCGTAATCTCTAGATTAAATTTTATGTACTGACAAATATTAAGTTTTATTTCATTAGTTGAGTTACAACTTAGGAGTGAATTAGCCTAGTTTTTTTATTGGGAAATTTATATAAATGGTCCTCATAGTTTCACCTGAGTCTCATTTTTATCCTCCAAGTATCAATTGCAACTCTTTTGACCTTCAAGTTTGATTTTTGTACCAAATTGGTCCAATTGATAACTTTTATCAGCCAAACTGGATGAAAAAAATCAGATTGATGTCAATTTGGACATTAGAGTTCGTACTAAGTTGGTCCAATTGATGATGTTTGCCCTCAATCTTATTTTTTCCGTCTAGATTGGCTGACAGACGTTATCAATTGGACCAACTTGATACGAAAATCAAACTTAAAGGTTAAAAGAGTTGCCATTGATACTTTGAGAACGAAAATGAGACTCGGATGAAGCTAAGAGGATCATTTCTATAAATTTTCCTTTTTTATTTTATTGAAATTTTGTTAATTTTATGTCAATTATTTTATTATGTTATCATTTTCATGATATCATTCTACTATGTATAAAGCTACGACAAAAACTTAAAAATCGCTAAGTGAGTGAGTGCTTTCAGAAGTCCTTCATCCAACCATAACACTTGAATCATAAATTTTCAGACAATAATTGAAAAAGAAACTCACATTGTAATTTTGTGCATATGAATCTATGATAGAAGCATTCATATCAAACCAATCTTAACCCACCACAAAAGGCATCGACCTCTTTCTCCTTAGAGTTAGAAGCCATAGCCATTACTTGAACTCATTAGTCTGAATTGTTGTTATACTTAATATTTGAAATCTTAAAACTAACAAAGTTTAGATAAGAATAATTTTCTAAACATTCTATGCTTCTTCTTTTTTAAACATAACTCCTTAAGCTTCAATTTCACTAAATGTTTGACCCGTGTTATGTAATGAAGTTATGTTTGTCTTTCTAATCTCGTTCCAAGTTTGGTTCATAATTTTTTTACTTTGTTGTTTCTCTCACTATCACAAATAAATAATCAAAGTATATTTCATTCAAAAACTAATGAAAATTCAAAAATGAATAACAAATAAGATGAAATTGATAAGTTAATCTAAATCATCTATAACTTAACTAATAAAATACTGGTAATTTATATTTGTTACTAAATAAAAGTATAATTGCGATGAGGATAAAACAAAAAGGCTCGAAACATAATCTATTTATAAGGGCATTTTTGTTTTTTTAAGAATTTAATTTCACAGTGTCAAGTGATTTAGGTAACGGAAGGGAGAATCTACATAATAGTTTCAAAAGTAAGGAGGTCAATGTCATTTTAGAAACCTCAGGAGAGTCTCTGTATTTGTTAGAAACCACAAAGAAGCTAGAGGTCAGTGAAATTTACCAAAGAAGATTTGTGAAAAAAAAGAAAAGAAAAAAAGGAATTGTGTCTCACATATTCAAATTCCAAGATATGGAGGCATATTATGGATCAGGGAATATTCAAATTCCAAGATAGGAAGGCATATTTTGGATTAGTTAATCTTGTAGTGAGCAAAGTCACGACAAGATTTTAGTGAGTAATCTTAGCCATCCACAAATGTTTAAGAAAAAAAACTCTAATACGAAAGAAAAGAACTATTCGTTGTAAGACTTTGTTTTAAATCCAAATCGTTAGATTGCAGCTGAGATGCTCACTACAATACAGTAGTGACTTTACTCACCACGGCCATAAGGACCCAGGTTCGTTTGGACGGCCAGCCCTCTGCCGAGCCTTGTCGCCAGGGAGGGAGGGGGCCTGCTGTCCCCTTGGGGACAGCAGCTAGCTGCTGTGGCCCATTTTGGGGCCCACTACGGTCTCCTTCCGATGATCGGAATCATTTACTTTGTAGAATTCGTCGAGTAGAACAACTATGAAAAAAATCAGCTTAATTGGATATCATTAAGTGCCTGATCAGAACTTTTTTGTCTTGAAAAGAATGGATCCGAAACACTGGATCAAATCCACTATAACCCATGGACTGAGAGAGATATGGGCTCCGATCAGACACTTAATGATATCCAATTAAGCTGATTTTTTGCACAATTGTTCTACTCGACGAGCTCTACAAAGTGAATGATTCCGATCATCGGAGCGAGACCGGGGTGGGTCCCAAAATCAGGGCAACAGCACGCTGCTGTCCCCAAGGGGACAGCAGCCCCCCGCGTCCTGTGGCCAGCAGGCTCCCCAATTCCGTTTCGAATCCAGTCATTTATTAAGATATCTACAGCTAGCTAAGCTCCGGAACAGAGCCCATCATTTTCACGGTTTTGGTGCAGCTGCACCTCCCAACCCAGTCCAGCCTGTCCCTCAGCTCCTTTCCTTTCTTCAATAGCATTGCTATGCCTATGGTGAGCTCCACACGGTGCTCATAGTCATAGACCCCATGTAATCATAAATAAGGTTTTTGACACGCAAAGCATTTTCCTTCCTCCTCTCTCTCTCTCTCTCTCATTCACAAATTGGTCCTTTTTCTCCTAAATGCCATTTCTTTTAATATGTTCTCAACGAAGATGAGTAATTTCAAAGGGCATTTCGGCCAATCTGTAATCCACTTGTCCACGTCCACACTGTACATAAGCTGTAAACCCGTTTTGTTCTGTAGCTCAAAAAATAGGTGGCATTGACCCAATGAAAACTATACATCACCTAATGCTTCCAAGTTCCCACACAACTGGATAGACTCAGCCAAATTTATGCTTGGAGGAACTTGCAAGCCACTTGGGTGGTTGCTCTAACTTCCTTTAGTTAGACCAGGTCTGACTTTTCTGGCCTGAGATTCTCTATGCTGAAAAATGGTATCTATGTGCCGAGTTTATTTGGACCGTTAGATTGTGTGAGTTTTTTATGTTTTAACATAGTAAGAGCGTGCAAGTTGGATCTACATTCAGCTCATCTCCAAACATTCAAAGCTCTCTAAATCTAACATTTTTGCCCCACCCTAAATCATTCAAACCTTTTCGTATGTCTCCTAGATAATATTTGTGAAAACATAAGATTAATCAAAAGTAAAAAAAAAAATTTAAAAGATTACATAACTGAAAAGTCCACGGGATTCTGCACATATATATATTCCTTTTTAATAAAGGGAGCCCATAATGCCACGAAGGTTTTTGTTACTGCCACGACCATTAAATGCTCCTCTTGACAAATGGACTTCCTTGTCCTTTGCTCTCAAAAGTAGTCAGAGCCTTCATTTAACGTTCCCAAATTGCCCTTTTATTGATTTTCTTTCCTAAATTGTTGTTACGTATTTTCTGCCATTCTTCTAGCTGTACAAAGCGTCAGAAGTACTGAAGACCCCAAAGTCTTTTGACAGCTAATCAAAACCAACCCTACATAAAAACTCTCTACCTTTTTCGTGTTTCAATTTTTTTCTTTTATATTGTTCCCCAATTTTTTTCCTTTGATAGGTATTGCCCCCACTTTTACTGTTCCGTTTTCCCTTTAAACTTTATTTTTTAAAAAGAAGGTAATTTCAAGTTCGAATATAATGAAAATAAAAAATCATTTTTAAAATTTTTTTTACATCTTTTAAAAGACCTCAATGAGATCTATCAAATAAGATCCATATTGGTACAAATTTATTTGCGTAAACACATAATTTTTGAATTTGAAATTAACTTCATTTTCTAAAAGTTCCTTTAAAAAAAAAAAACCAGAAGGGAGCCTAACTTTTCTGCTCAATTAAAAACATTTCACAATAGTAAGGCCATTTTTTTCAACTAAAACAACCGATGTAATATTCATCCCAAATCCAAACTAAAATTCTAAAAACAAACCTCAAAAAACATTGCCCAACAAAGTATCACTTGCTAGTACTTTTAAAGCTCAACAAAAAACAGAAAATACCATCTCTCCTGGAAATATAATCCTAGGCACAATCCTCCAAAAAAAAAAAACATTGCCCAATGAAATACCAAGTGCTAGTACTTTTAAGCCCAACAAAACAAAAATATCTCTCTCCTGTAAATAATGGAAGCCCATTTCAGAGACATTCTTCAATTCAGCACTACGTTTGTCTTCAAACCACAAAATTCATTACCTGCAATGATAAATTTTAATTTAGTTGACTGATTTTAAAGAAATAGTACAACAAAAAAGTTTACAAAAAAAAAAAAAAAAACTTAACCTCAGGTCATCAATCCAACAAAAAGTAGTCGAGGGAAGTAGGAAGTGAATTTCTGCCAAGCACATCCACATTACTCCCGATGTCTTCAAGAGTAACTATATGATCAGAATTCATGATATTTGCCTCACTTTTTCCCTTACATGTTCGACTATTATGACCAACACATTTACAAATGCTACACTTTCTTGTTGCCTCTACAATCTCAAATTGTGACGCGTTCCGCCTTGTAGAGGTAGTACCTTTCTTTGACCCCGATGGACGCCCTTTATGAGGTAGAATATTTGGCTCAAGAACCAATGGAACAGATGGATTTATAAGTTGAGAAATTTGTTGCTGAACACATTCCCTTTTACTTTGAGGCCACTCTTGATACTTGTCTTCTAAAACATGAACTAGCCTCTTGAATTCCCCCGCATTAGATTCTCTAACATTAGGAACAACCAAATATCTTCCATCAATCCTCCACTGTGTGTGTATTTCATCAAGGGGTATTACCTTACCTTTCCAACCAATCATCTTATGCGCACAAGGAAGACCCATACTTGCCATGAAGTGTCCTGTACATGTTGAACGCATTGTCCCATACTTGACCATTTCATATTGTTTGAGTAGTTCACCCAAAGCAAATGACGACACATTAGTGATAAGTTCCTTAAAAAAATAGATATCGCATTTGTGGGGTATTCGAATCCTTTCACTTGACAGTTGTGTCTTTATCTCATTAAACTCATTGTCAATTGCAAGGCATATCTTGATCTTTACTTGATGCAGATCACCGGTTGAAACTTGCAAATATTGTTTCAATTTTGCATGTGCACCTTCTGCTCTTGAAGAAACACGATTTCCAAAATGAGAACAATTTTCAGTCCATGCATGCACAAACCGCTCCTTAAATGGAAGCCATGTCTTTCTAATGTAACACAACACTTTTTCCTTCTCCCTGTACAATAGCTCAAATAATTTCCAAGCTTCGTTGAATGCTTGTTCATCTTGAGAGCTTATCACTTGGTTCCAAGTAGTCAAAAATGTGGTCCAATTGTCTTGAGTTTCAAAGTAACACTTGCAATTTGCCAAAATATTTTTCTCAATGTGCCACACACACAAGAGATTTACAGTTGATGGAAAAACCACCCGTATTGCATTCATCAAGGCTAATTCCCTATCCGACACAATCACAGAAGGATGGCATGTAGGACCCAATATCTTGCCGAAATTTTGCAAAGCCCAAATATAGTCTCCTTCTTCCTCCTTTGCCAAAAAGGCGAAACAAGAATAGAATGAACTATTAAAACTCGAAACTCCAATTATGTCAAGTAGTGGCATCTTGTACTTATTTGTCTTATAAGTGCAATCCATCACAAAAACATTTGAATAGCTTTTGGTCATTGTGATTGAAGAAGGGTGTGCAAAAAAAAGATGCGTCAAATGCCCATCTTGGTCATATGCAACATCAAAAATAAAATCACCTTGACAAAGCTCTTCAAACAATGCTTGGATGACACTTCGCCCTGCTAAGTGTTCCTTTCGAAGTTTCACCTTCGTGTTGTAGATTGTTCTTGATATTGCTTGAAGTTTTGGATTCCTTTGTCTCAGTGAAGAAAGAATTTGGCGTGGTGGCACTCCCGATTTAGTCAAACCTTCAATGGTTGTAATCTCTTCTTGTGACAACCGATGGCAAGAAGGATGTCCAGACATGTCTCTTGAGGGTTCATGATTGTGTGAGCTATTTTTTTCTTCAACCTCCCAAAATCCATCCTCTTGTCTCTTACAACGAATTTCAAAAGGACAATTTATGAGACGAGTTGCCGTTTTTCTTTGTCGATGCTCTATGGGAACCTTCCATTTATTTCGATAACAACCACCCCTATCACACCCAATGGTCAAATATTTATCCATTTTGGAATTTTTGATAGATATTGCATATCCTTGCATTGAGAAAAACTCTCGAAGAGTATCAATAAGTTCATCACGAGACTGAAATTTCCAACCAAACTGTCCAACCAAATTGATTCCTTGTTGATCAATTTGATCACAGGAACTTCCACCAAGACTTTCAATACGTTGGTCAATATCCATGATTATTCACAAAATCGACCTACATCAGAAAAATGTTTTAAAATAAGATTATGGTATCTGTTTTAAAAAAAGATTATGGTATCTTATGATGACAAAGAAAATTGAAGTACATGCATAAAGACGCACAAAAAATAAAGTTTACTTAAACATTTTTTTTCACAACAATAAAGCCATAAATATGAATAAGAAAGGGAAAAAGTCTCATAATAGACAAGTTTTAGTACAGACTCAAAAAATTGGAACCCTATTCCCCTCGTATTCTGCCGCCCCTGGGGCAAGCCACCGGAGAATGTACTATACCATCTCAAGTTTATACCATCTCAAGTTTAGTACAGAATATGAATAGGCACTAATAAAAGAAATAAATAGGTCACTACTAAAAAAAAAAGAGTACTCCACTAGAAAATATGAATAGCATACCTTGAATATTATAAGGGCTCCTGTCAACTTTGTACTCCAAAAACCCAAGTCATGGAGATGTCAAATCGAGGAGAAAGAGACAAAACGTAGAAAGGGAATGGCAATAGTCTGTTGAAAGGGAATACGTAACAACAATTTGGGAAAGAAAATCAATAAAAGGGCAATTTGGGAACGTTAAATGAAGGCTCTGACTACTTTTGAGAGCAAAGGACAAGGAAGTCCATTTGTCAAGAGGAGCATTTAATAGTCGTGGCAGTAACAAAAAGCTTCGTGGCATTATGGGCTAAATTTATTTATGTTTGAACTAATTTCGTTATCAAGAAATGAAAAACTTCATTGATATCCAATAAGACGGTAACCGTATGGATACAACTATACAAATGACCCACCAGTACAAACTACCCAGCAAACAAACGACCCAATCGAAATGAAATGACACAAGACTAATCAAACATACCCCATCAAGGTTCAAGACACGCACACATCAAAACTAAACGTTCGGGAAAAAAAACAAAAAAAAAAACAGAACACGTGAACTTCAATACATGCAAAACAAAGGTGAGGAACAAGAGGCAAAGGGTAAAACAATGGAGAGCATGGCCTTGATTGAACTGATTTCTTATCTTAAAAATAAAAAAGACAAGTTACTATTGCATCTGTCTCATTATGTTCGATCATATTTTTAATTTGTTTGCAATTTTTCAGGAAACAGTACATCTATTTAATGCTATTTAAGGACCCGGCCGGCCGCTATTTAATTGCTCTAAAGAACCAAACACTTTTCAAACCAAAAATTTGTACATTGAGCAAACAAATTAAAACGAAAAAGTAAATAATTACGGGCATGGGTCGGTACCTGGAAGTTTGGTTGGAGAAATTTGTTGAACAGACAAAAAAGTAAGACGAACCCGTTGGATAGCTTTCCTTCTACTAGCATTAAAGAAGACGCGGTGTCCCACACCACCTCTCTTTCTCTCTCTCTCTCTCTCCCCCTTACCATTTTACAGCTAAGGGATAGTAAAGTTTCTGGCTTCATTTCTCAGCAACTTCAAACATAACGCCCATCCATACCAATTCCAACCCTGTATAAATAGCCTGCTACTACGCCTCCATTCCACACCACCAACAAAAACTACAAAACAAAACCCAACTCAGAGCTCCACTCTCTCTCTCTCTCTCTCTCTCTCTACCCATTTCCTCCTTAAGATAAAGATCAAAACATGGCTTACTTCGTTCCACAACTCCTCCTCTTAATCTCTCTCTTCCAACTCTCACTCGCAGCCAGAAAACTCACCGAGTTAGTCAAAGATCAACCCAATACACTAATGCAATACCACAACGGCCCTCTTCTTTCCGGCGAAATGCCAGTCAACCTCATTTGGTACGGCAAATTCACTCCTTCCCAACGAGCCATAGTCTCCGACTTTGTCACCTCGCTGTCTTCTCCCCCACCTCAAACCCAACCATCGGTCGCCGCGTGGTGGAAAACCACCGAGAAATACTACAAACTAGCCAAATCGAAAAAATCCTCGTCACTTTCTTTGTCCCTGGGCAAACAAATTCTCGACGAGAATTACTCGCTGGGAAAATCCCTCACGCAGAAACAGATCGTGCAGTTGGCATCGAAGGGCGATCAGATGAACGGAATCAACGTTGTATTGACATCCGCCGACGTGACTGTGGACGGGTTCTGTATGAGCCGGTGCGGGACGCACGGGTCTTCCAAGGGTAATGTCCAAGCAAAAGGGAAAAATTACAAGTTCGCCTATATTTGGGTCGGTAACTCGGAGACTCAGTGCCCGGGTCAATGCGCTTGGCCGTTCCACCAGCCTATTTACGGACCACAGAACCCACCTTTGGTCGCACCCAACCAAGATGTGGGTATGGATGGGATGGTGATCAACCTGGCTAGCCTATTGGCCGGGACCGCTACGAACCCATTCGGAAATGGCTACTTCCAGGGCCCGGCCGATGCTCCGCTAGAGGCTGCATCGGCTTGTCCCGGGGTGTACGCCAAAGGAGCGTTCCCTGGATACGCAGGGGACCTTTTGGTGGACCGTACCACGGGTGCTAGCTATAACGCGAATGGTGCTAATGGGAGGAAGTATTTGGTTCCCGCTTTGTTTGATCCGACTACATCGACTTGTTCCACTTTGGTTTAATGAATTTTATGTTATAGAGATGTACTATAGTATGACTGATCAAACTATGTAGAAAGGCGGTGAAAAAAGAGAGGAAAAAAGACACAATTGTACTTAATCATTCATTTATTTGTTTTGATTTTAAAATTAAATTAGATAAGATTTGATTCCAAATATTTGCTTCCAAGTTGTGTATTTTCTTCAATTTTGTGGGTTGACACACTCTGTAGTATCGAGCTTAGGAAATTTTTCCAAACGTGCCAGCAAAATCTTTCGAGGCAAGTTCCAAATTTCGTTTCATGCCGAAAGGTGTAAGAAAATTGGTCAACAGACCATGCATCAGTTGGATTATTTTTTCTTTTTGATAAATCAGGTCTTTGGGCCAACTTATTCTGTTATTCATACCTTGATTAGTTCTGGAGGTCCAATTTCACTTCTTACTTGTTGAGAGTCCAATTAAAATCGGAACAAAGCTCATGCATGAATTAGAACTTGTTTTGCTGCTAGTTCAATTAGCTGTTTAAAACTCTTCTAGTGATTGACGAAATTGACTGCCTCTTCAAGCATTGTGCTAATGCCAACCTGTCATTAGATTCATAGCAAAAACACACTTGGAATGCGTATATCCAATTTAAGTAAGAAATATGTACATAGATGAAGGCCAAGAGTACTTCATGATACGCGACTGGGGCCAGGGCTGGGACGCTGGATTTGCAGGCTCGCAGCCTGTGGTCCAAGATACTCCATTTGTCCCATATTCTTAGTCATGTTTCAATTTTTGTGTCATTCAAACAATTATCTATACCTTACAAAGTATAATATTTTTTACGATTTTGAAATTTTTGTTTAATAAAATTATTTGATCAATCAAAAAAGATTCATATTTAATATAAAAAATTTATAAATTAAAAGATATAGCCTTTTTTTTAGAGGTCCCAAATACTCCAGTAGTAAACAGGCGGAGGAAGTATATGTTTATTCTGGGTTAGGTTGGATTCGATATGGGCTCTGGGCCCAAATTCGGAAATAGCACATGTGGATCTTGGTTGGGCTTAGGCTTGTTGGACCAAAAATTTGTTATTGGACTTGGGTTATTGATTTATTGGGCTTCCCATACAATTCTAGTGTACCACCACTTCATTAATTGTCTCTACCGTTGTAACTTAGGAGGCGGACACCCACTAAAACCTCTAGCATTTTGATGAGGCGGTGAATCTGTTTTAAGGACATCATGTGATACATGGATCTCGATTTGATTTTTTTAATTTTTTAAATTTAATTCAAGTTTATTACTACTGTTTAGTCCGTGCTTCAATTACTCCCGTCACTTTAAGATAAATTATTCAATGCCCATGGGATAAAATTGAGCACGAATCTAGTCCATAAATTCGTATAAAGTCTACACATTTAAAAGTGGACCCCACACTATTGTCATGTATTCCAGATTTGTACTCAACCACGTCCCATGGCATTGAATATCTTCTCGATCATCACTTTAATTGTCTCCACCAGCCCCAAAACATGAACCACAGCTCATAGCAACTTTGCCAGCCTCATTTCCACGCCTTCAACAACTCCGTGTCTCCGTCACCTTCTACGGGTCTGATCAGGGGATTCCCAAGCCTGAGCTCCAAGAATCTGGCCGAACTAGGATAATCGAGACCGGCCCCATCCATGATCAGGCCCGGCTACAGGGTAAGCCCCACAAATCCGTTGGCTTGGGCAATCTCCGGGCTTGGGCAATCCAAAAAATAAAAATTCCACGTAAATATAAATACGTATATATTTTTATTTGGATACAAACACAACATGAAGGATTGTGTTGGTTTGTTGGGTATACTTAAGTTCCCTCATATTTAGATGCGCCCATGATCAATTCCTCTCTCTCTCTCTCTCTCTCTCTCTCTCTCATATTTAGGTGTGCCCATGTTCAATTCCTGTACCCAACATTGAGATTTCATTTTTTCAGTCTTTTCCTCTCTCTCTCTCTCTCTCTCTCTCTCTCTCTCTCTTGTTGACTGCAATGCACCCACTTTTTGCTCTCTCTTTTTTTAATTTGTCCAAAAGTGAAAGGGCATTTGTTGTTAGTGTCCATTTTTTATATTTGGAAGATACTTTTTCTTCATCAACAATTAGGGTGTGTTCTACTCATTAAAATAAATATTTATTTTTGAATTAAAGGTGATGTATTGTGAGAAAATGACCTCTCGTAAAATAGAAAATAAGAACCTTAACGGCATGGCAAACTCCTCCAAAAAAAGAAAAAACAACTACTCGCATTTGCATTCACATAGTGATGTATGCAAATATGAAAAATAGACATACATATGTATATAATGTATACACAGAACTCACTAATTTAAAAAAACTTCAACAAAAAAAATTAACCATTTTTTAAGTCAGGTTTGTATTTTTTTCAAGTTGGTCCATAATATTTCTTTTTTCAATTTATCATTAAATATAGAACAATGATCAAAATAAAAAAAATGAAAAATGAAAGATAAAATAAATAGAAATCCATCAATTTTTTTTTTTGAATCGAACCATGCTAAATCATAGAGCACTATAACCCAAATTTCATTTTAATTTTAATTTTTTGATAGAATTCAAACTAAAAGCACATTGTGACCTTAATTTTTTTGCCTTGTATTTTTTATTATTTTTTTATGACTTAATAATAAGCAGGCAACCAAGCTTGAGGTTGGGCTTGGGCAACCCAAACATCGAGGCTGACACTGACCATGATTCCAAGAGTAAATGAAGAAGGATCAGCTCGGTAGTTCATTTCCTTTCTTGATTACAACTGAATACATTCATCCTCCTTATATTCAAGCTACCAGCTGGCAGCTACATAAGACGGTTGTAACTGAATCAATCAATCAAGTTAGACCTAATTACACGTGTTTTCCTTTAATCTTTGTAATTTTTCTTTCAAATATTAATAAAAACCTTTTTTGCCTTTCAAAAAGAGTCTAACAACACTATTAACTAACTAACCAACTTTAATAAACAGTCAAAGCTGTCACTTAATGAGTCATGCTTACAGTCCTCCCAAACTAAAGGGGGTGTCAACCACCATTAGTCTGGACTTAAGAAAAAGAAAATGGTCAACACTCAAAGACCTAGTAAAAATGTCTGCAATTTGAGTTAATTTACCAATATCTTGCACCAGGATTTGCTCACTCAATACTTTTTCTCAATTGAGTGATAATCCATTACAACATGCTTGATTCAAGCATGAAAGATAGGATTAGAAGGTAAGACACCCCAAGGAAACCCTAGCCAAAGAAGAGAGAGAGAGGTGCGGACTTTTTCTTTTTACCGCAAGATACTAGATATTAATGCGCTTTCGTAACTTATAGAATAGATGCCATTCCACTTTTTCAAAAAGTGGGTTTTTGAAAAAAAAGATAAATTTTAAGGTAAAAAATCATGTGTTTACGCAAATAATTTTCCTATTAATATAGATCTTGTTTGATAGATCTCATTGAGATATTTTAAACGGTGCAAAAAAATTAAAAAATTATTTTTCATTTTCGTTCTATTTGAGTTTAAAATTACCTTCTTTTTGAAAAAGAAGATTTCTGGAAAAAGCGGAACTGGGTCTAAAGTTTGAATTATATTACAAATATGCCTTTTATTTTTTAAGTTACGTTTTACAGACTGATTAATGTTTCTGGACGGAGTAAATTTTAATATATATAGGAGTAACATGGAATTGAAAACAATATTCATATGATCAGTTGAATTTCACAGCATATTTGGAGCTGAACAGTTCTTTATTCGATTAGTACAAACGATAGGACAAACAATGGGTCGAGATGGAGTACTATTTACAGATCATAAATATGGCCTGTAAAGCTTTCCTCTTACGCATAAAAGTTTGAAGCTTTTTCCACGGCTTCAACTTGTTACAGTTTCTTTGAACCAATTTTATCTCCCATGAGTAACTAACTATTCAACATTCTCGGCGTATCATATGTCATTACTTATGTGATACTTTCAATTATTCACGTAACGATAAATTAAGTAATATGAATATATTTCACTTTTGTTGAATAGTTAGAAGACATAAAATGACTCACATTTTGTACGGCATATATTATTTACAATAAGTACAATATGAAAATGTCACGTGATACTCTTAGAGTATACAATAATTCATACTATAACAGTTGGAATGGAATAAAAAGGACAACCCCCTAGACCATCTGTCCCCACCCACTTGTACCACTGAACACTGAAGGAGAAAAGGTACTCTGACTTTCCCGACTAGTACAGTATTCCTTCCCTCCAGATTTAATAGTTTTCTTTTAAAGCTTATATCATTTTTCAATCGATTATATTTTATAATTTATAATATTTTATAATAATTTTAAAAATATTATTTTATAAAACTAATTGAAATCTATCAAATAAGATTTATATTGAATATAAAATTTATTATCAATTTAAA
>BPLS01027595.1:1765-17915 GCA_019656275.1 Rhododendron kiyosumense
GCTGATCCACATCCATTTAGTGCCACAGCAAATTTTGCTGAAGCTGAAATGTACAAGTCAGATGTAGTTCCTTTGAGTGAATTACTACAAGCAGCCACTTACCCAACCAACGAGATGGAACTGGGAGACTTGGCAGAGCTGAAATCAAAGCTGAAACAAACTGTTGATTATGAATCAGACACCCCAAAAGATGATGCTGCTTGGATGTAAGTCCAAGGAAGAGGCAGAAGAGGAGGCCAACTCTTTGGCTTTGGTGAGATACGTTGCTTTGGGGATCGAGCAGAAGATTCAAGAAGATAATATATGGGAAGATGTTATGCACGATGGTAAGCCTCAAGAGGAGGAAATCAAGAGTGTTTCTCCAGGGCAGGTCGAAGCTCAAGACCTTCTGGAGGAAGTAGAATTGGGGGATGAACAAAACCCCAATCCAGTGTTCATTAACAAACAGCTTGAACCAAAGGTGAAAGCTGAGTTGGTAGCACTATTAAAAGCAAACAAAGATTGTTTTGCATGGAGTTACAAGGAACTGCCTGGATTGGACAGGGAATTGGTGGAGCATAGGTTGCCTATCAAGCCACAATTCAAACCTGTAAAGCAGCCAACCAGGAAGATGAGTCCAGAGACTATTGCAGGAGTTAAAAAGGAGATGCAGAGGCTTCTAGATGCAGGTTTTATTAGAACAGCCAGGTATGTCGAATGGCTATCCAATGTGGTTCCAGTCCCTAAAAAGAATGGTACTATCAGGATCTGTGTTGATTTTCGAAACCTAAATACTGCAACTCCTAAAGATGAATATCCGATGCCTAATGTGGATACACTTGTGGATGGTTCAGCTGGACACAAGATATTATCCATATTGGATGGGCATTCGAGATATAATCAAATTTGTATTGCAAAGGAAGATGTGCATAAAACAGCATTTGCCTGCCCTGGTAATATTGGCATCTTTGAATGGGTCAAAATGCCATTTGGCCTAAAAAATGCTGGAGCCACGTACCAGAGGGCTATGAATGCCATTTTTCATAATTTGGTTGGAGGTTTTCTTGAATGTTACATAGATGATATCATTGTGAAGTCAAATTCCAATGAGGATCATTTGAAACATTTAGAGAAGGCATTCCAACAAATGAAGCATTATCAGTTGAAATTGAATCCAGAAAAGTGTTCTTTTGGAGTGTCAGCTGGAAAATTTCTAGGGTATTTAGTCCACAACAGAGGAATACAAGTTGACAAGAACAAAGCAAAGGCTATTATTGAAGCCAAACCACCTTCTACAAAGAAGGAGCTGCAAAGGTTTCTTGGTCAATTAAATTTCCTTCGAAGGTTTATATCTAACACTGCAGGGAAAACTAAAATCTTCTCTTCTTTGTTGAAATTGAAGGAAGGGGAAGAATTCAAGTGGTCCAGAGAGCATGATGAGGCCTTCGAAGCCATCAAAGGCTATCTAGCCAACCCTCCTGTTTTGGCACCTCCCATCAAAGGAAAGCCAGTGAAGTTGTACTTAGCTGCAACACACGACTCAATAGGAGTACTGTTGGCTCAAGACAATGAAGATGGCAAGGAAAGAGCAGTTTATTATCTTAGTAGGTTCCTAAACTCCTGTGAATGCAAGTATGCTGCAGTAGAGAAATTGTGTTTAGCTTTGTTTTATGCTTCCAAGAAACTCAGGCATTATATGTTGCCTAGAGTAACTTATGTTATTTCTCAAACTGATGTAATTAAGCACATGCTTTCGAAGCCAGTGCTTAGTGGGAAAATTGGGAAATGGATAGTGTCTTTGATTGAGTTTTGTCTTGAATATGTACCACAAAAGTCAGTAAAGGGCCAGGCATTGGCCAACTTTCTAGCTGATCATCCAAATGAGCTTGAGACACCAAAAGCGTTGGAAGCCACTGTGGTCGAGATCAAGCCATGGAATTTATGGTTCGATGGGTCAAGAACAGCTCAGATGGCTGGAGTAGGCATAGTTATTGAATCTCCCCAAGGGTTGAAAACCAAATATGGTTTTCGACTGAATGAGGGACAATGCTCCAATAATCAGGCAGAATATGAAGCATTGATCATAGGATTAGAAATTTTACTTAACCTGAAAGTGAGTGTTGCTGAAGTTTTTGGAGATTCTCAGTTAGTGATAAATCAGCTAAATGGACAGTTTAAGTGCACTAGTCCAGCGTTGATAATTTATTATCAACAGGCCAAGAGGTTGATAAATCAGTTCTATATGCTCACTTTAACGTATGTTCCCAGATTCTTTAATGAAGAAGCTGATGAAATAGCTCAAAGGGCATCTGGTTTCAGAGTTATATCAGAGAATGAAAAGGAGTTTTGTCAATTAACTTTAAGGAAATCTCTGCCCATGCTGCAAAACAGAATAACTGGTTTCGAAGTTTTGGAAATTAATGTCCCTACTAGTCAAAGTGTTGATTGGAGGCAAGCATTGATTGAATATTTGACCAAACCAGACAGTGTTGCAGACAAGGCAACCAGATTGAAAGCAATAAACTACATAATGTACAACAATGAGCTATTCAAGAGAGGGATGGATGGCCTTCTGTTGAAATGCTTAAACAAGGTAAGTGCCTTTAAGGTAATGGCTGAAGTGCATGAAGGAATTTGTGGAGCACATCAAGCTGGCATAAAAATGAGATGGTTGATAAGGAGGTATGGTTATTATTGGCCTACCATCCTCAAAGATTGTATAGACTATGCAAAAGGGTGTCAAGCCTGTCAGAAAACAGGTCCACTCAAGCGTTTGCCAGTCACAGATTTACAATATGTGATAAAACCATGGCCTTTCAGGGGTTGGGCCATGGACATGATTGGGATGATTTATCCTCCTTCGTTGGAGAAGCATAAGTTTATCTTAGTGGCAACTGATTATTTTACAAAGTGGGTGGAAGCACAAGTTTTTCAGGAGGTAAAGCAAACCCATGTTATTGATTTCATAAAAGGAATCATATACAGGTTTGGAAGCCCTCAAACGATAACAGTGGATAATGGTTCTATATTTGAGGCAAAGCTGGTAAGGAATTTTGCTAGTAATCATGGAATTTCATTAATATATACCAGCACTTATTATGCTCAGTCAAATGGTCAAGCAGAATCAACCAATAAGATTATTAAGAGGGGGATTCAAAGAATGGTGGATCAGAATCCAGAGGTTTGGCATGAGTTGTTACTTGACACTTTGTGGGCATATAGAAATACAAAGAGGACTAGCACAGGCACGACTCCATTCGCACTAACTTATGGACATGATGCTGTGTTGCCTATGGAGATTACTGTAAAATCACAAAGAGTAGCATGTCAAAATAATTTGGATGCAGGGTCTTATCATCAAGCCATGCACATGGAGTTAGAAGACATTGATGAAGCCAGGATAAAGGCTTTAAATCAAATCATGTTGCAAAAGGCAAGAGTGGCAAGGAGTTATAATAAGAGAGTCGCTCTTCGAAGCTTTGATGAAGGGGATCTTGTATGGAAGGTTATTCTTCCTATCAGGGATAGGAGGGTAAAAAGAGATGGATTAGGAAAATGGGCGCCAACATGGGAAGGGCCTTTTCAAATCCATAGAGTGCTGAGAGGAGGAGCCTATCATTTGAGAAATCTGGATGGTTATGTTCATCGAAGGAAAATCAATGGAAGGCATCTCAAAGCTTATATACCATCTATATGGGAATCCTTTCATAGAAGACAGCTTTCGAAGGAAGGTTTCTGAGGTTTTCGATGGGGTTTGGTTATTTTTAAGCTAAAACCAAAGCGAATCCCAAATCCGAGGCATTGGTTGTATAGTGGTGTGATTTCAATTGGTTTTGATACCAGAAGTTCTTTTCTTTGAAGTTCTTATATGATCACACTTCAGCCAGTGTGTCATATTAGGTATTCGAAGCCATGAAAGAGTCAAGTATTGCCAACCAAATTTCCATTATATTTATGAAATGACAAAACAAAGGAAAACCCAAATGGGTTGAAACAGACCCAAGCGGATCTGAGCAAAATAAATACAAACAGATCCAAGTGGATCTGAACAGGAAAAATCCCTCCGGCCTAAAAAGCAAAAATGAAGATCATGGTTGATCCTCACAGTCCCAAGGGAGAATCTTTAAGAAGATCCTCTCTCCGGGGGACTTTTTGCTTCGTGAGCCAAAAGGACGGATGAGAGATCATCCCAGGTCCTAGCCAAGCAGAGACGTGAGGCTGTCTCCACGCACACTAGCTGGCTTCGAAGCTGTTCGACCTCGCTTCGAAGGGCCTGGAGCTCTGTTTGGATCTCTCGCTTGAGTTCCATAAGCATGTTGGCCAGTTTGGTCATCTCGGTCGCCAGTTCGACGGAAAGCATGGGCTGATCAGCGTCCATGATTGGATATGTGGAGCGGGAGAGAGTGAAAGAGAGAGTGCACCGTTCTGTTAACGCATTGGTGTATTTATAATCATACGGGTGCAAAGAACCCACTTCAGTAGTTATGGGCATTGATGAATGGAAATACGTAAGGCTCAGAAGACGAAGGGTCTGAGAACGTTTGGGCGGCATAATTAATGGGTTGCAACTCACAAGGAGACGGCTGGAAAGCCTCGGGAAGTTGATGAGTTGGACTAATTAATTTAGACCGTATGCGTTTGGTTTTCGAAGAGCCAGCTTGTTTTGGCGTCGTCAACATTGTTTATTATTTATTCAAGGGCTTCGAAGCAGAAACCCAGCCAGGGGTAAATAATATAAAAATGCTGGTGAAGGAATTTTTGCTTCTTTGAGTTTCTTTATGCTTATTACGTCCACATTAGTATTTAGCATCAGAAGCAGAGTGAAGCAGTAGCGAAGGGCTAAACTACCAGTTCATTGGGCAAAGCCAGCATTGGAAATATAAATAGAGAATAAGCATCTTTTCATTTCATCAACTCAGAAAGTTACAAGGGATTACATCAAGAAACCTATCTAAGGATCCATTACATTTGCATAAAGGATTACATCGAGAAACCTATCTAGGGTCTATTAGTATCTCGAAGCTGGGTCCCTAGGGATCAAAGCTGGGTCTCTAGGGATAATCCAACTGAGATACAAAGATTAGGACCAAGCTTCATTGTGACTTGGTCCAATCTCCCTACCAATTATTGGTAGGGATATAGAGCTCCGGGAATCACAGTTGGAAGCTCATAGCTCCATTGGTAGGTAGGTGGGCTTCGAAGACCATTATTGGTTAGAATCTTTGGTCTTCGAAGCGACCGCTGGATACATCCACATCGTAAGAAATGATGTGGCTATACCCAGAAGCCTTGGGGTGTAAGGGAAATTTCGTAAGAAATGATGTGGCTATGTTTGGAGGCTTTTCTTCAGAAACAGGGGAAGAGGTTTCATGATGGGTTTCTTTGGAGCCCTAACTGGAAAGCTTGTGTGGAAGTTGCTACAAGAAGAGAAGGCGGAGGAAGAAGATGCTTGGTAAGTTTTCTTTTTCCCAAGACCTTTATTTATACTAGTAAGCTTGGGAATGTTCATTTATGGCTCTTTAAGATATGGTAGGTGAAGCGTTGGCACAGTAGTCTTTCTGAGTAATGGAAAGTGGAAAACAGGGTTTGAATTAATTGTGGATGTACTTGCCCAAGAGAATCGAATATTCAATGAAAGAATAAAGTACAAACTGCGTAAAGTTACAGAAAAGGACTAGTTACATTACAAATGGTAGTTAGTAGTCCTTGAAGAGAATTAAAGTTAGCATCCAAAAGGGACGTATGAGCTGCTCTTCTCCTCTGTTCCTCTCGAAGGGAAGGAATAAGTCGTGGGAGCATCGATTCATCCCTTAGTGCTTCACCCTCAAGCTCTGGGAAGCCCCTTGAAACTTCAGCTCTCTCTTCCCTAACTTTCTCCAGTTCTTCTAGTAACCGCTGCATCTTTTTGTCGAGCTCTGAAAGCTTATCCTTTCGAGCTTGATATAGAGATAAGCGAGAAGCGGTCTCGAGTGCTTTGGCTTCTAACTTGTTGACCTTCTTGAGGGTTGGGCCAATGCTCTCGGATAGGAAGTAGTTGTGAGCAATCAATTCACTAAATTGCTTGATATGTTCTTGGAGAGTGGAATTGATTGGCACTGGAAGACCTTGGGAGAGAAGTAAGGCTTGGTAGCACACCTCGAAGTGATAGGCTAAACTGTGTTCAATCAAAATAGGAAGTCCTAGTTGGTTTAGAGTCCTCAGAAGACTCTTTAATGTCAGGACTTCTTCCTTCGAAAGAACATGGTTAATCCTAAAAGAAGGCAAGAGAAGAGGTGTGGAGGGGCTCAAGAGTTGTTGAAGGCTTTCCAAGGGATTCGAAGAGATAAGAGGAGTGGGAGTAGCAATTTTGTTGCAGAATTCTTCCAATTGGCTCTTAAAGAAAGAGATGTCAAAAACGACTAGGGGTAAGTCAATTGGAGAAGAGGAAGATGTGGGATGGTCTTCAGGAAGAAGAGTCATGCCAGTTACCTGCATGAGGTTTATGAGTTAAAGTTAAGTGGGATGAAAAACAGGAAATGAAAGGTATGACTGATTGTCAAGAGTACCTGATTTGAGGAGGAGGTTGAACTGGAGCCTTGGTCCTCAGCATTTCTAAGAGTATGGCTCTTCGAAGCTAAAGTAGGGTTCATCCTTAGAGGTCCCTCCTCTGAAACCGGTAAGGGAGTGAGGGGGAAGTCTCTCTGAAGGATAGGAAGTGGCCCCACAGCCTTCGAAGGAGCCAGACTGGTCAGTACTTGTGCAAAGGTTGGCTCAGTAAGGAATGACAGCAAAGTATGCATGTCAGTATCCTTTACAGCAAAGTCTTTCTGTACAGAAAGAGTTTGAACAGGGGATGCCTGCGGAAAACAAAGGTAAATTAGTATGAATTCTTTCACAATTCGAAAAGTGAGTGTTCATAAGGTACCTCTTGTGGGACATCTTCTGAGATTTGAGGTGAAGGCTCTATCACTTCTTGTTGAGTACAGGGAGCAGGAGTTAGATCCAACGCCTCAACAGGGGATGTGACTTGAACCTACAAAGGAGTTAACAGTGAAACACGAGCACAGGAGGCACGTAAGAATGTATGCAGTTTAAACTGACTCACCTCTTTTGGGGAGGAAGGCTTCTTTGGAGAAACAGACCTCTTGGGAGGGGTTGTTTTCTTCGCATAGGGGATGGTTTCCTTCACTTGTCTTGTTTCACCTGGTGTGGACTCAAGAGTTACGATTACAGTAAAGTTTGCTTACTCTTAAGGGAGTGCTGAATCATAAATGAGAAAGAAATGTACCCCTGGAGGCCAGTGTCTCTGTGTCACTCTCTGTTTCTTCATCACTGGAAGAAACCTGAGGGCCACGCTTCCTAGTGGTCCTTGTCCTCTTCGAAGCTGAAGGAAGGGGATAAGAAGGTGACTCAGATAAATAGTATGGCAATTAAAAGACTAATTGGAGGGAAGGAAACCAACCTGGAGGTGCAGCTGAGGGCTCAAGATAGTGCTTGGTGGGAATTACTTCTTTGGGCGGAGAAGTAATTTTTCTTCTCTTCGAAGCATTTCCTGAAGAAGAGGTAGCACCTGCAGAATGGAGTGTAATTAGGTTTGGTTTCAGTAGAAGAGAGGAGGTTCAGAAATAATTACCTCTTTTCTGTGTTACTCTCGTGGATTGCCTTCTTGGTGGAGAGGGAGGAACGACCATTGCGATTGGGGAGGCTTCGACTGGAGTCAATTGCTGTTCGACTTCGCCTCCAGCAATGTCTTCGATTCCTCCAGCTAGGCCAAATGCGTTGTCAGAAGAGAAGGAGGACGAGTCATGTTTTCCTCCATGACCAAATTCAGATTTATCGAACCCAATGTGGGCTAGAAACTTTTTGTAGGGTTTGATCCCTGAGAGGAAGGAGCAATTGGAGTGCCACCAGGTGTCAAAGGCAGGGGTGGTGCGTACCTCAGGTTCCTTGAACTCCTGGGTAATTGTTCTCCTCAATGCATTTCTAGCTTGAGCAAACCCTGTCAGGAAGTGCTCGACCGAGATGGGTGATCGTTCAGACATACAAATGTTGGCAAAGCCACAGCAAGGGGTAGGTATGCCTTGAACAAAGTCCAGCTGTCTAGCAAATTGTGCAGGACAGTACACTTCTGCATGTGCTATGGACTTGGTGGTGTTCGACGAAGAGATGAAGATCTCTCTGCTCGTCAGAATGTTGCTCCATGCTTGGAGAGCTAGAGAGGATTGTCCTTGTCTATCCGCCAGAATGTCGAACAACCATGCTGGCCCAACAAGAGTAGGGAATGGGTTGGGCCACTCTCTGTCTGACGCAAGACCAGCAAATAAGCAGAGGTAGTACACCAAGGTCTGTGTTGTGCTGTCCTCTGGGTGAACGTAGTTGTCACCATGAACATTGGGCGCTTCGACGACGCCAGTAAGAGCTGTGGGTGCTTTGAAGGGACCCAACTCAGGGAAGTAGGCATGAAGCCATAGTTGAATGAACCATTGAGGGCCTCCCTGTGAGTAGTTCAAACCCTTCTGATAGAAGTCGAACCCAGCTTTGTAGACGTGGCCAAGGAAGAAGGAGGCGAAGTCAAACTCTTCACCTCTAGCAAGTGCCAATGCCACCGGAACGAATTCATTCATCACTCTTTTTCCAGAGTGGCAGAAGATGTGCTTGCAGAGAGTGTAGAGAATGTAGGCAAAGAATTCTGTTTCAGTCACTTCGCCTACCAATTTCTGTTCCCTGGTACAGAAGTGGGAAAAGGCCCCATTTGTAGCGGTCAAACGAGTGAAGCCCTCGGGAGGATGATACTCCTGGGAAGGGTCAAATTGAGGGCCATACGGAATAAGCCCCAGCATTTGGGTGACATCCAGAACTGTGGGTGCCATCATGCCACAGTTAAAGCGAAAGAAGTTAAAGGATGGGTCCCAAAAGGCCAAAGCGGCCTGAATCAGAGAAGGATTTTGTGGGACCCCCCTTCGAAGGAGGGTAATAATTCTTCTCAAACCCACCTTCTCTAAGTCGTCCGACTTCGCAGCCAACATACGGGTGGTCCATATCTTCCAATCTTTGTCCAATGTGGGCCAGCAGGAGAAGGATTTCTTTGGGAAGTTTTGCCAATCGAGGCTCGAACAAGCCCGGATTTCGGCCTCCCCCAATCGAGGATAGTAAAGGGAAAGGTTAGCAGGGATTTCCCCTATGAGTTGAGGACCCAAAATGTAAGTACCTTCCTCGTTAGGGTTTGGGATGAAGACCCTGGCGTCGAGGTAGGGCTCTCTGGTCGGTCCTGGTGTTTGTCCTGACACGAACCGCCTTAATGCCAGAGAGGGAGTAGGATACTCTCGGACTGCTGGATTGCTGGAAGATGCCATCGATTTAGTTTGGTTTTGGTGTTGTTGGAGAGGAAATGAAGAGAGGGTTTTGTTCTTTCTTGAGAGTTTTGAGTTTGAAATGCTCGAATGCGTAGAGTAAGGAATGGGTTTGAATTAATTCCGCTTTTATACTCCTGCAAGTGGGCCAGGCCTATAGTGGGCCCATACCCTGGGGTCCGCTGGGATTGGGTTTTGCTCTTTTAAAGAGTTATTATTATTAGAATTTCTATTTTAATAGTAAGTCCCAGTCCAGCGTATTGGTAAAGAAGGGGAATTTCATTAAACAAAAAAAACTGCTACTGGATTACAAAAATTAAAATTTGCGTATTTACACAAAAAAGAGCAAACAAGGGAAATCCTAGTTTCTATGAAAAGAAATACAAATTAGGCCTTCGAAGGGCCTGGGTGCTGAGAAGTTGCTTTTTTATTCTCGAAGTAATGAGGAAAGGACCAAGTAACAAGGCTGTGGAACTTGTTCCATGCAAATTGGAGGAATTTCAGCTCCATTTTCCTCATTTCTTCTTTGGAGTCTGACTCCAATTTCTTCTCTAGCAGAGGCCTAAAGCGGAGCACCTGTGCTTTGGCCTTCCTTCGAAGCTTAGCCTCTTTTGTGGGACGCTTCACTTGTCGTCTTTTGAAGCGCCTTCGAAGCTTTTTGTCTGCATGGCCAGGCACCACTTCGAAGGACTCAGCGGTGAAGTTCTCAATCTGGTCATGCAACTTCTCAATCCTTTCTTTGGCAATGGCATAATCTTGAAGGATTTGATCGAAGCAATACGCAGCGGTATTGGCTTCGAGCCATGACCTGATCACTGGTAAGAAATCCAGGAAACAGTGGATTTGATAAGAAACCGCGGAGGGGATGGAGCATAGTACCAGTGTTTCACAAGCCCATTTGAAATTAGTGAGTGGGACTTGTTCTTCCAGGATGTGAATATCCAGGAATGAGAAAGCTGCAAGGAGCTGTAAGGCTTTGCTCTTGTCAGTAGGATAGATGGAATAACCGTATTGCCATTGGAAATGAGGAGTGTTGATGGCAAGGTTATTCACCTCAGTGAACCAGTCGGGTTCTTCAGGAAGAGGAACCAATTTATTGGTCTCTTCGAAGTCAGCTGGGAAGTGTGGGGTTTGCACCTCTGTGAGCCAGAGGGTTTTTTGGGCTTGGGCTATGCGTTTGAAGTCGCAATAGGGGGCAGGCCCAAGATAGTTTTCCTCTTGTTTGAGGAAAGGAGAAAATTTGAGGGACGAATAGAGTGATTCGAGCATGCCCATGTGAACGGTGTCGTTACCGCTCAGTGGCAGGAAGTGGCTCGCCAAAAGAGTTCGAAAGTGATGGAATCTATTGGGTGTGGGGTCAGGTTGATCAAATTTGACCAGTATGGTGCCAGTATTGGTATTGGTGGAATTTTCTCCCCATGAGCCCCAGTTGGACCCATCACACGAATTCGAAGGGGTTAAGGAAGAATCCCAACCCGTGGGAGATGGGTTGGGGGTATGGAATGTTCGATCAGAGATGATTTTGCCTGCCAACATTCGAGGGGAATTTGGAGGAGACATTTGGGGAGAGTAAGATTGATGATCAAGGTTATCTAGAATGAGATTGATTTCTGGAAGAGAGTCCATAAACGTAAGACTTCTTATCAGAGAAGACTTAAATTCGAAGAGGTTTATGAGGGGTAATGTGATTCGTTAAACCCTATCATTAACTGACATTTATAGGAAAATTATTGTAGCTATCTTTGGGAAGCTCAATAGACGTGCATGGGAATGAAATCCTGTCATGCTTCGTGCATCCGAATTTGAAGGGATATGGGCAGAGAACGTGTGCCATTAACATTTATTTAGCATAAACAAAATGTTAATGCGGGGGGTGTGTTTACATCCTAAAAAGTGCCACCCAATGAAAAAATTCCACGTGGCCCCGAACGGTACGGCGGTTGTATGGAACCTGTCCCAGTCGAGTACCAATTACAGAGGATTGCGGAAATTAAGGGAGATACCATTTTTATGTCAAACGGTGTCGTTTTAAAGTGAACCGGTGTCGTTTGAGGAGTAATTAAACGCTGGTTTGGGAGATTATTGGATCTAATCGTTGATTTAGACTTTACGATCATCGAACGGTGCCCTCGCTGCCCTGTTTTATAACTGAAATTAGAATCAATTACAGGGAATCATTGTGGAAGCAGACGTGTTGCATTAATTCACGTTGCTTGAAAATAGGAATCACGATCCAAGAGGCGGCCATGAACACCACGATCGAAGCGAGCAGGGAGAAGGAATTCTGGAAATATCAAGGTAACCGTTCGAAGGTCCCCTCAACCGTTTATTGTGGCCAACGTGGGTATCAATCGAAGACGTGGAGATCGAAGGCAGACCCCGTGTCTATAAATAAAGAAGTGAAGTGAAGAGAGAAGCCCCCACAAAAAAATTCATATCATCTGACAACTCATACAAAATGATTGCTCAGAGATCTATCTTAGATTAGTTTAGTTTAAAGTAGGATCTTTTTGTAAGTTGAAGGCTTATTTGCATGTAAGATTGCTTTCGATTAAATTCAAGTTCTCTTATCTTCTTGTAAGTTCTTTTCTTACCAGAGAATAGTCGTTTGTAAGTCCACTTTTGATTAAATTCAGTGTGCTTATTTTACTGTATTGTTCTTAGAAGAGTCTTAAGAGTGTTTGTATACAAATTTACCTTTGATTAAATTCAGGTTTGTTTGTGTTCAATCATCTTTTCTGATTCGAAGCGCGTCAATCTTTTATTTGGTTGATACCTTAAGGAAAAATCCTCTTAGTTGAGGTAATCGAACGGATAACACAATTGCCTGATTGAGATTAGTTATTTCAAATCAATTTGAAAAGAGTAATTTCATCTGTGAAGTTGTTTCTTTTCTGGCACGCCCGCACACAATCATTTGCCATTTGATTGAGCTAATTCAGCCCAAACAATTTTTGGCACGCCCGGTGGGACACAAAGGTGTCAAAATGCCAAGGCTTCGAAAGCAAATAGGAACACCCATGGGTGATTTAGCGCCAGAAGAACAAGCTGTGCCAGAACAGGCACCAGAGTTAGGAACGCCAACGAATCCTGGTTTTCCTCAATTGGCTTTAGAAATAGAAGAGGAGCCTCATTATGAAGAGCCCTCCTATGAAGTACCTCCTGACGAGGTACCTCCAAGCTTCCAAAAGGGACAAGCCAGTGGCAAAGACCAAGATAGAGAGGAAGTGTTTAGGGAAATGATGGTAGCTTTTCGAGAGATGGCTCAAACCCAGAGAGCCATGATCAAAAGCATGAGAAATAGGTTGCCCGACTTAGAGGCTGCAAGGAATAGCCTAGGGGATAATGGGCTAAATAATCATGCCAACTCGAACACTCACCAAAGTCCCTTCGAAGGAAGGCTTGGAGAGGATGTTGGTAGAAGTAGAATGAAATCTAGAACAGGTAAGGAAAAGATGTATCCAGATGAAATACCACAATCTTGGTATGAGCCTGTGAGACCTCCAGAACCTGTCTTAGAGATTCCAAGACAGCCTCGTGGTGTTCACATAGGGGTTCGAAGGAATACCAGAGAAAGACAGAGTATGAATCCTCTCTTCGAACCCACATTTGGGGAGTTGGAGGATGATTCAGAACCAGAATTGGTTCGTAAGCCCGAGAGAAGGGGTGAAAACCCACGACACCCTCGCCAAAAAGTCCCAACTACCAAGAATCCTCTCACGACGGCTTATGGAACCCATAGGTCTGTTCGAACTAATGAAGCATTTGATGAAATGCAACCTGCACCGTATGGAAGGATCCCTAGAGAGAGACAAGGGGATTTAGACACGACAAGGGGAGTTTATAAAGATGGTTTCATAGGACCATAGCCTCCTGTTGAAAATCAGGAGCAAAACTTCCTCATAGGCAATCCAGTACTAAGGGACCAAGTCATGGGTCTCATACAAGAGGTTTGTGGACCTCGAACTCGGGGGGTACAACCCCAAATTTATAGAAAACCATATCCAGAATGGGTAGACACGACTTTCCAAATCCCTCGAGAGTTTAAAATCCCAGATTTTACCTTGTTCTATGGGGATGGGAGACAGTCCTCTATAGAGCACATTGCAAGGTTTTCTGCCCAGTGCAAGAATTTGGCTCAAAATGGCTTCATGAAGTTGAAGCTATTTCCAAATTCTTTGTCCGGGCCAGCTTTTGCATGGTATACTAACTTGCCACCAGAGTCAATAACTGATTGGTTTCAGATGGAAGAGGCATTCCATGCGCAGTTCTTTAATGCTGAGCCTGAAGTCTCTATGGCGGACTTAGCGAGGCTGAAGCAGAAACCAGATGAGAAAGTAGCGGATTTCATATCTAGGTTCAAAAGAGCAAAGACCAAATGCAAACTTCGACTGCCAGAGGCAGAATTCGTAAGATTAGCGCAAGATGGTTTAGAGAGAGAGCTTCGAAAGAGGTTTGATTCTACAGAGTTTAGAGACTTTGCAGACCTAACCTATAAAGTGGCTAGATATGAATTACTGCTAGAAGAGGACATGGACAGACATAATTCCTCTTACCCTACGTATTATAGGGATCCTAATTATGAGATCGATGCTGCAGAAATTATAGAGCATGATCCTTGTGTTTGTGAGCCCTTGATTCAAAAGAATGTATCTCTAGGACAGAAGTTCAAACAAAAGGAGATTACTAAAGTATATTCTTTTGATATATCAAAAGCAGATGAGATTTTTGATTTCTTGTTAAGAAAGAAAATTATCAAGCTGCCTTCGAATGTGAAACTTCCCACAGCAGAGGAAAAGAATGGGAAGACTTATTGCAAATGGCATGATTCTTGGTCCCATTCAACTAAGTCGTGTAATGTTTTCCGTGACAGGATTCAAGAACAAATCAAGAAAGGAAGGATCAAATTTCCAGAAAAGACTATGGGAATTGATACAACGCCTTTTCCAAAGGTAGAAGAAGTCAACACCAATGTGCCATCCTCACTGGCTCGAACTGTCAAGAAGTATTGGCAGGATAAGGAGGCACCAGTGAACATGAATACTGTTCAATATGGAAGAGGCAGGCCACACGCTTGTTATCCTCGAGGCATGGGAATGAGGCCAACGCCCTATAAACGAAATGGTGATGGGTTGGTTTCACAGAGATTCCCAGGTAATAATCATTTGCCCATGTTGGAAGCTTCATTTTTGGAGTGCCTGTGTGTAGGTTGCAGGGCCAACTATCTGGTTTTTAAAGACTTGGATAGAATGGGCGTGAGTTTTTTCCCTAAGGAGATGGGAATGAAGAGATTGGCTCCAGTGCAAGCAAGGCTAAGTGACAGTAAGCCTTGGTTGGGACCAAAGGGAGATGTGCCCTCTAGCCCTGTCCCAGCTATCCACAGAAGGGAGTTGCCACCTTCGAAGAAGGCCAACATTGGTCAGACAGTTGAGGCACCAGGAGAAGCCACACAAGAGGAATTCACTTTGGTGAAAGGGGTTCCTGATTGGTTTCTCAAGCAAGTCAAGCCAGATCTGTTCCAAGGATACAAAAGTTCCAACAGGAATGAGAACAGAACTTTCAAACCACCAGCCTCGAACTCAGGAAACTGGGTGTTAATCAGGGATCCCAAGTCCCAAATACCACAAATGGTTCCATTGCTTTCAAGAACTCAGAAGAGGAAGCTCCAGAGAAAATACACGCTTTTCCAATCGGAGAATCCTCAACGGGGGAAGAATCAGGCAGGGGAGCAAGGCCTAATCCACGGTTTGACAGGGTTAAGAGGGACCCAGAAGAATTTCGAGCCCAGTGTCATGAGAGAGAGACTTTGAAGAAAGTAGCCTCGGCCATGCTCGAAGAAGATCTTGATCCACCTTCTCCCAATTCATTGGCTAGTTACCAGTCTGGGTTACTCGAAGCCATGTTGGTAGAACAAGAAGGGATCGAAGGAAGTTCTTCACCTATGGAACTATCAGCGCAAGAGGTGGGGAGCAAGGAAGTTAAGGAAACCGAGACACTGGAGCCAGCCAAAGAAAGGGCAACAATCCAATTTGGCAAGCAGCCAGAAGTGCAGGTGAATATGGTGTATCCATGCTCTATGGATTTCTTCAAGAATGGCCAGACACCGAAGGGCCAAGGTGATGCCTGGTCGAACTTGGACAAGCCAGTCGACTTCGAAGAAACGCTCAGTGATGAAGAATTGAACATCATATGCAACAACTGCGACTTGGAAGAGGTGGCTCAGATAGAGATGGACGGGAACCTAGTATGTGAAATTGAGCAGAGTCAAGAGAGTTTGGAGGTAAGCTCAAAAGAAAGTGCTTGTTTTGTCCCGGAGTCCATGTCTGACGTCGAATATCCCTTGGTAATAGATCTAAATTATGTGGAAATTTCATATCCATTTAAATTACCTACTAATGCAATGAGACAACATCTGCGTCCATTATATATTACTGCATATTTCGATGGAGTCCCACTTAACAGAATCCTAGTGGACAATGGAGCTGCAGTGAATATTTTGCCTTTCCAAACCTTGAAAAAGCTAGGGAAAGGAAAGGCAAAATTGATTCCAACTAGCACATCCATTGCAGGATTTACTGGGGAAAGTCAACATGCCAGGGGGATCATCTCCATTAGATTGGCAGTAGGAGGAATAGAGACTGATACTGCCTTCTTTGTAGTTGACACATATGCTAAATACAATGCTTTATTAGGAAGAGATTGGATTCATGTTAATGGATGTATCCCTTCCTCCATGCATCAGGAATTAATGATTGTCAAGTATGACAAAGGCAAAGAAGTGGGTGTTGAAGGAGTCAAAGCTGATCCACATCCATTTAGTGCCACAGCAAATTTTGCTGAAG